>PVKE010011512.1:0-40090 GCA_004027555.1 Craseonycteris thonglongyai
TTTTTTAAGATTTATTTTTATTGTTTTTTTGACAGAGAGAAAGACAGACAGAGAGAGACAGAAGGGGGAGGGCCCAGAGCAGTCTAGATAGTTGACAGCATTAGTTTCCATATAGTTTTACTCCACAGGTGGACGCAGCATGTTTTTAACGTGTATTGAATAAATATTGAATTGAAAAATTGCAGGACAAATATATATGAGAATATAAATTATAGAAAATTGGTTTTGTAAGATCTGAGAAGATATCCAACAAAGACACAAAAAGAGAACATAGAGGGTATGCTGGGATAGCTCAACAGGCTGAGCGTTTGCCTTGCATCCAGGAGGTCAGAGGATCGAATCCTGGCTGTGGCCTGTGCAAACTCATATGCTGAACTATGGCAAACTATAACCGCAGGGATGAGTGAAGGTTCTCATCTCACATGCGGGAGGCCCCCAGTTCTCACCCCATGCAGCCCCACATCCACCTGTGTGGAATGGAACTATGTCACAACTAACGACGTATAGCTATGGAGACTGCTCTAGGCCCTCCTCCTTCTCTCAATCTTTCTCTCTCTCTCTCTCTCACTCTCTCTCTCTCAATCTCACCTTCTTTCAAAAAAATAAAATAAATTTAAAAAAAAATTATCTGGAAATGCAAATATGGTCCAGTTTAAAGATTCTTGTTTGACACCCAATCTCAAGAGGTCAAGTTGTGGCTATTAGGAATGCTCTTAAACATCGCCATCTACTGGACGTTTTCTAGAGATTCTGTGAACAATGCTAAAATAGAACTTTCAGCATTTTGTGTCTTTCATTCGGTCTTGTCTGATTCATCTCTTTCCATTCTTCCCATCAAATAAATCATGACTACAAACTAAGAGAACAGAAAAATATAACAGTAATGCTGACAATTTCTGTTTTTCTAATAATTTATGTTTTATATATCACTCAAGTTTTTCTTATTTTTCCATTAGAGAGAGAATTGATAAGAGGTTGAGTTTTAGACGGAGACAGATCTGGTTCAACCAAAACTCTAACACTTGCTAAATTTGTGGTTTTTAAAAATTGCTCAATCTTTCTAACCTCAGTTTACACTATAAATTGAAATGTTCTAAACATTAGAGATAATACATGTAAAACACTAGTATACAGTATATATTTAATAAATTATAGTTATTTATAGAAACTATAACAATAACAAATACAACAACAATGGTTTGGAAGTTTAAATCAGCTTTTATTGAGGAATGAATTTGGGATCTTAGTCCAGGTCTTTGGATTGTTATTATTGTTGTTGTTTTTTAAATAGCTTCTGCAAGGCCAATATTCATCCATAAAAGAGAACATTTACTGAGTAGCACCAGGAAGAAAGCCATGAAACAGTTATAATGTGCAAGAAGCCTGTTAGGACTTTTTAGAGACCTTAAGTTGACCTCTTTTCTAGAAATCAGATATAGTCAGCTAACACAGGCAACATTTTGCTTAGGGCAAAAAGAGGACTTTTCTCTATGTCCATAGAACACTCAACTTCTGACACAAAGGAGAATAGTGTCTTCTGTTCCTGTGCATGCAAAAGAATAACTAGGTGACATATTTAAACACTGACTCCTACCCCCTTGCCCCATCCCAGTGACAAAAACCAAACCAAACAAACAAACCTGAAAATACAAAGTGCTGTGTTCAAAATGTTTATTCATGTCCTCGTGTATGAGGAATGGCTTCTCTGTTTCTATTATTTATTTGAGAATGTATTTTAATATCAAATGGCAAATTTCAGCAATGCAAAAACCACTTTTATGTTTACACCACCCTAATACAAGGGGATGTTTACTCTATCAACAGAGTGACTGTCCTTTAAGCCCCTCCGTTTCACTTTTGTAGACTAGCTGTGCTCAAGTTCTTAGTTTGTACAATCTGGACCACACACCACCTATTATCTATTAAGTGCTCAGCTGGTCAGGGGCATTATTGGTGAAGGTTTGGCTGCTGTAAGTACCAGCAAATAGGAAGCCATAACCTGAGTGGACAAAGGCATAAAGCAACACTGAAGATGTTCATGCTTTCACCACGACCTTTGTTAGAGCATTTGTTGTAATAGTTACTGAGGGGATTCTGCTCTTCTTACTGAACTCAGTTTTGGCTACTGGCCACTTATGAGACAATGATTTAGAGACAGAGGTTGGTGGAAAGAAAAGTAAGTTTATTCAAAATGCCAGGTTTCTGGAAAGATGACAGACTACTGTCTCAAAAGCCACCTTCCCTGTTCCTAGAACAGTCAGGAGGTTCTATGGGCACACAAGAAGAAGCAGAATAAAGGAACAGGGGAATCAGCCATCCAACTCCTTGGTTCTCTCCTCTGGGAGAAGTCTTCTGGGATCTGGTTTATTCATGATGGTTACCTGGAACCCGATTTTAGGGGTGTTTCTTATGCCATCTGACAGAAAATCGCAGTCCTGAATTGCAGCCTGGTTGCTGGTGTTCAGATGGCTGAAGTCTGACTCACTTTCTTTCATGTCAGTGTTCTGGCAATTAAACAGGTTAACGAGGTATGAATGTAGCCTCAGGAAAACACAGCTATTGAATTAGATAGGAGAGAAAGAAAAAATAGAAATAGAAATAAACCAAATGGTTAAATCTTGAGAAGTACGCCCTCACCCTTACACTTCCAGATATGTTCTGCGAATGTCAGGACCCCTTGACCAGTTGGTCATCAGCTCTGGAGGCAAAGGATCTTTAAATCTCTCTCTGGGTATTTGTACTATTTTTATATAGGAATTTTCATCTTTGTCATTATCTCCCCCATTTTAGAGTTCATAACTGAGTTCAAGTACTAGAAGCATTTGAAGGTCAAAATTGTTGTGAAAATATGACTTTTTTTGATCATCTAGTTAAGACAATACATGATTGTTACAATGGAAAGATAACACGTTATACTATCTGGCTCATGGGAATGGGTGATGCCTGGTAATAATAGAGTAGCTTCATTTGTGGATGGGGTAGGGTGGATTGATTCTGAAAATTAGTGTCATTTGTTCATAGATCATTGAAAAAGTCCATCCATATTAACCACAGTGAGGAAGGTAATACACATAGTTATTTCATCTGCAGAAGAAATGACTTGAGTACTGAAGATAGTATTTAGAAACATTTGGCAGTATTTAGCAAACAGATTAGTTATGAGGAAGTTCTGGCTTGAATTCATGAGGAGAAAAAATGTGGACAGGTATGTGGAAAGGTATGCAGGAAGAGGTGGTAAAAGCCCCAAACTGTTAAGTTAGGACCTTAAATTATGTAAATGTAATATTAAATGACAATTTGTTTATGGTACTGTCTTTTTCAGAATGAAAATATATTTTAGTTTTGAATTGCTTGTTTGTTCACGTTTTGTAAGATGATTTTGCCATTGCCATTTTGTGGGCTTTTTTGGTGAATCTAGTTTCTCAACTGTTAAATGAATGCCAGCTAGCACCTCACAGAGTTGTGAAAATAATTTCAATTGTGTAAGGAAAAGCCCTTTGCCAATTGTGAAATCTTTTACTTTGTTTTAAAATCTCTCTTGTAAATGTAGTCTGCAATGGGACACTGACAAATCATTGTGGCACATATACACCAGTGACCTTGCTTTACTATGGAGTGTCCATTTTATTCATATTCCTGAAAGGGTAGATTGTGTTGACAGCCTAAATATTTAAAATCATTTTTTCCCCATTTACTTTACACAGAGACATACCCGACTTTCTATCACAAGGTGAAATGGAGTACTAAACATGATTCATCATTGGTTTAGTGTTGCCTATTCAGTGATGTAACAAAATGCAGAACACTGTGAATCCTGATAGAACAGTGGAGTTATAGGGAATTGTGAAATGGGAAAAACAGTATTTAAAGTTTATTTAATAAAAACCTCACAAAATAGCTAATTCTTGATTTGAATCTGAGAGAAATATCTATTTTTAGTTTTTAATAAAAAAATTATTTGATTGTTTGAGAAAAGGTGAGGGAGAAAGAGAATGGGGGAGGGTCCAGAGCAGTCTCCATAGTTGTACATCATTAGTTGTGACACAGTTTCATTCCACACAGGTGCATATGGGACTGCATGGGGTGGGAACTGAACTGGGGCCTCCTGCACAGGGACCAGAGCCTTGTCGCTATCCTGGAGGTTACCGTTGTGCTGCAGTTCAGCATATGGGTATGCATGGGCCAAGATTCACTCCTCAGACCTTGTGGTTACAAGGCAAGCATTCCACCTGCTGAGCTACCCCAGCATCCTCTGTTTTGCTCAGTATTGCATTCCCTGTGTATAGCACAGGGTTTGGCAAAGAGTGGATGTTCAAAGAATGTGGTTTTTTGGATAAAAGAGATAAATGGTGTATGGTGTTAACAACCCCTGTCTTTTTAAAAACAGACAATGGTGGCCATCACTGATCTCTGAATCCTAAATCTCTTCATTCTAAGGTTTGCCGACCTAATTCTAGCAGGAAAAATGATTTCCTTGCTCATCACTTTTCTGAGAGTGCTCTCTGCTCAGCATGCTGGGTACATTGTCCTTCCCGATTAGTCAGAGATCACATGTGGAGTTATTCTTGGGTCTTGGAGTTGTCAGCTCTTTCCTGTGCGTGTAGAGATGTGGCAACATTATATAACTACCTGTGCTCATCTATCTTCCTGTTGCAATGTGCCCTTTGTCTTATCCTGTTTAGTTTCTGGCCAGATTTCTACAACTGGCCCTGAACACCAAAGTAGAATTTGGTTTGTTTCCTATAACAGAATCCCTGGGGAAAAACAACACCCCAAATTTACAGTTGTTCTCTTCATTCCCATTTTTTTTCTTATCCTTTTCTACTTGATTTAAACACTCTTGCTTCTTCACCCTTAAGTATCTGAGATCGTCTACTGTTTAACCCCTGTTTCTGAAGTAGCTTCCCCTTGCTGTCTACCTCAAATCAGTTGCCTTGCAATAAAAACCCCTAGGGAGGACAATGTCCTTAGAAGACCTCTACAACATTGTTGATAGCATTATATTTCACATCAAAGTAAATGAGGAAAAGCTATTTTTCCTTCACTGTCTTGGTGTACCTTAGCTCTAAATACATCACATAGAACCCACAATTCTATAAACCTCAGATCTGGGGCTTGTTATGCTCGTGTCTGGGGTCACTCAGAGGATGCAAATATCATCAGGGTGAGACTGAGGAGATTTTCTTGGTTGAAACCCACGTAGGTGGTCAATTGTAGATTTAGTTTGGCTTTGGGGTGCACGATAGCAATAGAATAAAGTGCTTGTAATAGGTTAAGAATGCTAGAATTCGTAGACACACTTCTTGTGTGTATGTTTAATGTCTTTTATAATTTTGAGTAATTTGCTGCCATTATCTCTTCAAAACGTTCTTCTGCTCCATTCTCGCCATCCAAAGAGTTTGATTTATTCACAGAAAATAAATATGGTCAGGGTTGCAGGCATCAAATCAGTGAGGGGAGAAAAATGCAATGCCATGAGACTAGAGAAGTAGGCATGGACCTTATTGACTAATGTTAAGAATTTGAATTTTGTTTTTACTTTTGACTATGGAAAATTTCAAGTATATTCAAAAGTAGAGAGAATAGTATAGCTATCTATTATATATTCATCACCAGCTTCAAACAATTACCAATTCACATTTAAACCTTTTTCCTTTACACCCCTACTTACCCTCCCCCAACATACTAGATCATTTCCTAGCAATATCCAAACACAGTTTTATTTGTAAATATTTTAGTATAATTGGAAGACAGGAACTTTTTTAAAAAACATAACCACAATACCATTATCACACCTAAAATATTAACAATTATTCCTTAATATCAAGTACTCTGTTGTTTAAATTTTCCCCATTGTCTCAATTTATTTTAAGTTTATTTTTGTTCTGAATCAAGTTCTTTTTTTTTTTCTTCCCCCCAATTAATTTTATTGAGAGAAGGTGAGAGAGACAGAGAGAAGTGGGGGTGGGGGAGGAGTAGAGCAGTTTCCATAGTTGTACATCATTCATTTTTGACATGATTTCATTTCACACCAGTGGAGGTGGGGCCACGCAGGGCAGACAAAACTGGGGCCCTCCCTCATGGGAGGTAAAAATCTTCACTCCCATCCTGGTGGTTACCAGCTGTACCTAGTTCAGCATGGGGTTTGCACAAGTTGGGGACAGGATTCGACCCCCAGACCTCACCGTTGCAAGGCAACCTGTTGAGCTACTCTAGAATCCCTGAATCAGGTTCTAAATACACGGCAATTGCTTTTATGTCTCTCAAATCTTTTTAGTCTACAGGTCCTCTCTCTATCAACTTTTCCTCCTCTTATAACTTATTTGTTGAAGAAACTGGATTTTTCTGACTGTCTCTCTATAGTATTATTTTATATATTTTTGTAGTTTTAGTACTTTGGTACTTAGATTTTGACCTATGGACACACTCAATAGCTGGGTGATTGCCTGAGGGAAGGGGAGGAGTGGGGAAGGAGAGTGGGAGGGGAGGTGGAGAGGGCACCAGCATTATGGACACACTCAACAGTTTGGTGGTTACTTGGGAAAGAAGAGTGGGAGGGGAGGAGGGAGTGGGCACCAGCATTATGGACACACTCAATAGTTTGGTGGTTACCTGGGGAGGGGGGAAGAGGAGGAAAGGAGAGTTGGGGGGTAGGGTGGGAGTGGGTACCAGATACATGGTGATGGAAGGGGAGCTGATTCTGGGTGGTGGGCACATAATGCGATACATGGGTGATGTGATGTGGACTTGTACATCCAGAAACTATCTAATTGTTACCAATTAATGTCATCCCAATAAATTTAACAATAAAAAAAAATAGATTTTGAGTCTTGATGACATTTGAGTTTAATTTGAGGTCAATAGTACTTGATAGATTTTGTGCACGTCAAGAGGCACCTATTGTTTGGTTGATTTTCTTTTTTATGATTTTAGAAGTCATTAATGATCACTGTTTAAATCCATTAACTCATTAAAGTCTACAAAAGAGTGATATTAAAATAGTACTATTCTAGTTTACTTTTTTTTATTAGCTGGAATATTTCTACATAGAGAAACCTAGCCTCATTAACCACTTAGTTATTCTGAAGTATAACTTACATAGAAAAATCAAAATAATATTTGATTCTTTCTCTTTATTTACTAGTTTTTAAAATAACTTCTTCCTTGCTCTTCTCCAAATAGGTCCAATGAGTTTGCTTGTTTGCTTGCTTGAATATTTTTATAAACCATGGACTATGCATATATTTTTTGTGATTGCATTTACTATTCTCATTGATACTCTAATTATCTAACTTTGGGGTAGTGGGAACATTTTTCAGTTGACTCAAGGGTCCTTTGAAAATGTACTTAGCAGTGCTCGTTGCTTTCTGATTCACCAAGATAGTTCAGGTTTATTTTATAAATTTCTTGCTCCGACTCTAGAATCAGACATTTGTCTAAGAAGCCCAGGTTTCATCTAGTGGAAAATAATATTTAGAGACCAAGATACTCTCACCATTGGGCTACTATTATTTCTAGGTGTTTTTTCAGAGAACAAAGTGAGCGAATTCTTCAAATTCTGTCACCCATTTTGAGATAAAATTTATCATAGGTTCATGCTAATATTTTCAATTTATGTTCAAGGACACAGACTTTGATTCATTTCATTAACATTGCAATTGTATTTTCTTTCATTCATGCTGACAGGTTTGTTTGTCAATGATACAAACATACTTATTCATTTACTTTACTCTTCATGACACACTCAAGAGTTTCAGAATGATAACATCAACACTACCACCAACAATATATTATAAATGATTGAAGGAGGTAAAGTGCTTTTTTCAAAACTTTTTTTTTTTGTCCTTAGATTATATGCCATTAAGTACTGCAGAAAGATTACTATTTGTTTTAAAGTTACTTATACACATTCATATAACTAATATAGAAATATTTTATGTATATATAAAATGTTTAATGTACTCACATGGTTCCCAACTCAAATTTATAAAATAAGCTATATTTAAAGAAGACTAGCTTTTTAAAATTATTTAATTTATTAGGGTGACATTGGTCAGTAAAGTTACATAGGTTCCAGGTGTACAAGAGAAGACTACCGGTAGCTTTTTATCTCTGTTCCTCCCCTTCTATATTCTCTCTTAGCTACTTGGTAAATTTAAAAAAAAAATTGTGACTTATCTTTCTAGTGATATTTTAATATAAGTATATATATGTGTGTGTATATATATATACATGTTCACATGCACCCCCCCACACACACATCTTGTTTTTTGATAAGTAACAGCAAAGGATATAAGTTTTTCTCAATTTTTATTGTTCTTACTCAAAAATATATTGTGCATAATCATAGAAATTCATAGAGATATTTCTCGTTTCTTTTTTACTCTGCAGAGTACTCGATTGTGTAGATATACTATTTAACCAACTGGTTCCATTTTGATGGACATTTAAGTTGTTTCTTGTCTTTTGTTTGTATAAATGCTGCAGTAAATAATCTTCACAAAATGTTGTGGTGTTTTTTTTTTGTCTTTACTACTGAACCTCTGGGATTGATTCTTAAAGGTAGGATTGCTGGATTAAAGGTTAAAGGATTTATGTGTATGTGTATGTTTTCTTTCTAATCTCAATAAACTGGGGAAGCCGGGATGGCTCAGCAGGTTAAGCGCTCTCTTTGAAGCCCCAGGAGGATCGAATCGAATCCCAGCCCGGCCCGTGTGGACCCATATGCTGAACTGAGGTGTGCTTCCCATGCGGGAGGCCCCCAGTTCGGTTCTCGGCCCCCGGTTCGAACCCTGGCTCAAGGGGCCATGCCTCCCATGTGGGAGGCCCCAGCCCAGTTCCTGCCCTGCGTGGCCCCCACCCACCTGTTTGGAACGAAACCATGTCAAAAACTGGTGACGTACAATTATGGAGACTATTCTGGGCCCTCCCCCTTCTCTCTGTCTGTCTCTGTCTTTCACTCTGACTCTGTCAAAAAATAAAATAAATCTTAAAAGAAAAAAGTAGTCCCTAAGGTGTATAGCTTTTGCCATGGTCATGGTAGGGATGGGATTCTCAGAGTATCGATGCCCACAGCAGTGGGGCTGTGGTTTAAGAAAATATCACTTCTGAATACACATACATGCACACTACATACAACTTTTCTAAAACTATTATCCTTTAAACACTAATTTGGGACTATTCTTGCCATTTCCTAAGATGAGGGACAATTGCTCTTTTCCTTAAAAAACAACATTAAAAATTATTTTTTGTACATGTGTACAATGTAAGAAAGTTTGATTTCCTGCACAGCGTTTAGCATGCTGTGTAATGGGAGACGATATTGCTTGGTGTATTACAGAAGCTTTGGTGTGATAAGGCATTTAGATGTGATAGGAGTGGTTATAGAATCTCCCCTACAGTGATAACCAGTCACTTTATAAGTCTCCTCTGTTAACACAGTGGAATCCTGAATTCCACTTTTATCAAAATTCCAATTTTATCATAATGACAACTTCCTAGGAAACAGACCACAAGAACCTGGTAGATGTGAACAGGTGATGAGGTGTCCCCATTTGAAAGTACCGGTAATCTCTCCTTAATAGCATCTTGTCAACTTTCAGTGCTGGATCAAGAGTTTTGGGGTCAAAGTCCCAGGGGGAGGTGATGTAGATGTAATGATCATTAAACCTAGTCCTTAGGCCTAAAAAACTTGGAACATCTTTTTATTCCTATAGTGAGAGAAATCATGTAAGCTAGAATAACTTAACTTCCAAATTAGATGGGTCAAATACATAACATAAAACATCTGGTAATCAGAGAATTAAACTTTGTGTTTTCGGGGTTTTTTTACATTTTATAAAACAATGAGTTTCCTAAAAAGTTTCTAGTTTGATCTAGTGTATCGCCTATATTTTTGCATCTTTGCCACCAGATGGCAGTGATAACTCACTTATCCTTTTCTTGCCCCTGCTTCTTTTCCTCCTTAGTCTCCTCCTGCTTAAAGTAACTCTAGAAATGACTCAATGGCTCTAAGTTAAAACTGATGGCTAGAAGTTCCCATTGTATTTCCTATAACAAGTCAGCATGATAAATCATAGTTTCCTGGTGCAAAGAAGTGTGAGAAAATGAGCACCGAAGTAATCATATGTGGGAGCTGGAGTAATGCCTTTAATAAATAATAAAAGATTATCTTGGATTGTATGCATCAAAAGTGTATGTAAAACTGTGTGTGTGTGTGTGTGTGCATGTGCACGTGTGTGTGAGAGAGAGAGAGAGAGAGAGAGAGAGAGAGAGATGAGGAGGAGCCTTCTTTGGATTTGTGGTACAGGTTGCATATATGTGAGTTCAAGAATCACCTGTCATAAGTAACCCTCTTTGCATTCTAGGCATAATTCCATTAATTAAGGATGAGCAATAGAGGTTAACCAAAGGTGAAGTGGGACCTTATATGACCCTAGTCTCTATTCTACTTAATTAATCCTCATCTTCCTTACTCAGTTTGCCTTAATATGGCATATTTTCTTTCTCAGATATTTTCTCCAAGAATTCATGTTTTGCTTCAACTCTCCTGAGTTTGCAAGTACATGTTTCAGCTTGGGAAGCAAAATGTTTTGTGTAACTTATTTTTATTACTTAAAAATATCTATAATAACCCTGTAAAGATTAACTAAAAAACCAAACCTATAATTGTGCTGAACCAAAAGACTCCTTGCACATATTTCTTTAAACTTGGCTTGATGAGCCCGTTTTTAAACAAAACATTCACACTCAAAACTCAAGAGATGTGGAAAGATAAATTGAAGTGGATAGTTTTGGGTCTATTGTATTTTTAGTTAGTGAGGATTCTCTGAACCATTTTCAAACGCTGGGAGTGGTTAGTTAATTTGGCTTTAGCTGCAACAGAAATAGGTAATTTTAGGGGCTCTCCTTCAGCTACCTCAGATGTTTCTACAGACCAGGGAACACAGATTTTATCAGTGAGATACAATTATCTTTAAAAGTATACCCCATAGGTCTGGGTGGGTTTCATTTATGTACTTTCACATACCAGATAGCTATATGAATGTGGGTGTGTTCATTGTCACATATAAATGGAGATAATAATGCCATATGGATTCCTGAAATAAAACCCAGGAACTGCTACTGTGCACTCAGTCCTCAACAAGGCAGCCTTTTCTTTCCCTCCTTCTCAAACTACCCCCAGAATAAAAGTCGGCTGATTCTAGCTTAAATTACAAAGAGGCAAAGCTTTATCTTCCACAGTTGTTTTTCCCAGAAGTTTGCTCTATAAACAGTCTCCCTTTGGTTTGAATTTTTCCTAATGGAAATCTAAGGGGGTAAAATAATTTTTATTTTTTATGCCCATCATAGCATTTTAAAACACTTCCATGGACATCTCCCTACTCAGTGCACTCTTAGAACTGGACTGAGTGTATGACATGGGAAGAAGTGGAAGCAGGTGGGACTAAATGAAGATCCTATTCTTTATTGAACAAGAAGCAATGCTACTAATTGGAATAATTTAGTGAACATTAAATCAGTGCTTTGAGGTGTTCTGTTCCATTAGAGGGACTAAAAGACCTGCTTTAATATAAAGAGCATGCTTTATCATTATTATAAGGTTGTGTACAACCTCTCTTATCTGTCTCCCCTACAGAACTTTAAACTCTACCACCTATTTCAGAGAGCTAGGAATTTGCTTCGCAGCACAGGTTTCTAAAGGCAGCAACAGGGGAAGCCGGGATGGCTCAGTGGGTTAAGTGCTCACTTTGCAGCACTGGGGACCGAGGATCGAATCCTGGCCTCGGCCCTTGTGGACCCATGTGCTGAACTGGGGAGTGCCCCCAGTTCAGTTCTCTCTCTGTCTCTCTGTCTCTCTCTCTCTCTCTTTCTCGCTCACTCTCTCTGTCAAAAACAATTAAAAAAATTTAAAAAACAAAATTTTTTAAAGGCAGCAATAGCCACTGTCCCTTCTACAGTTTCACCATGGACATGATACTTCATTTTCGAATAGCTTTAAACTTTATTTTTAAAATAGAGGGTAATGTTTCACAGAATCTTGGCATTTTGAAGGTATAACTTGTGTTTAAATTTTTTCTTGGGGAAATTTAAGGTATTAGGAACTCAAAAGCCACATGATAGTTTGGCAAACCTATGTGACCAAATTGTGCTTGTTCGATGGAAGCCTTGGGAGTGTTGAGTACTCAGTAGCTTTTTTATCTTCTGGTGGTTACACAGGAAGATCTTCCTTCCCTTCAGTCAAGAGTATCCAGTGCTTTTATAGGATGATTAATCAACGACCCATTATTCTTAATTATTATTAATTTCTATTTTCTTTAAAAAAAAAATTAGGCTAGGGATGGGAAACTGGGATTTTCATCTCATCTCTTCCTAGATTTCCTCAGACCTGTAACGAACTTTCTCTTTTTCTTTCTTCTCTTTTAAACCATGCATTATATATCTGTAGCCAAGGACCCCAGAAATATTTTATTCTTTTTTGTCCATAGCCAGCCCCATTATTGTGTATTCTAGAACGGGGGGGAGGTGTATATCTCAGATATGAGGTGGGTTTCAGTAATTTGGTAGTTCAGACTACTAGTTGGCCCCAAACATTCATTCTCTCAAAACTCACCAAGTTTTAGATGGGTATATGGCTGCCCAGCTTGTTACAACCTTATAACTTAGGTTTTAGGCAAGAGGGTAACACCTTTTTCTAGATCAGTGAATCATAGATGAGCTTTCTTTTGGGGGGGGGAGGGGTTGGGGGTTTTTTTGGTTTGGCTCATTGCACTTATGACTTAGCGTAATTATTTTGAGATTTAGCTATGTCAGGTTATACAACAATCATTCCATTTTATGGTTCAGTCACATTTAATTGTATGTATTTACCACAATTTATTCATCCATTTAACTGTTGATGCACATTAGGGTTGTTTCCATTTCTTAGATATTACACATAAAGATGCTGTGAACATTTGTGTACATGTTTTTGTTTGGAGATATTCTTTTATTTCTCTTTAATAAATACCTAGGAATGAAATGTCTTGATTATATGAGAGATGTGTTTATCTTTTTAAAAAGAATTGTTAATTTCTTTTCCAAAGCGGTTGTGCCACTTTATATTCATAGCAGCTATAAAGGGAATTTTGGTTGCTCCACACTGTTGTCCATACTTGACATGGTAAGTTTTAAAAATCTTAGATATTTTAGTAGATGTGTATTAGTATAGCATTGTGGACAGTAAATCTGAGCATCTTTCTATGTGCCATCTATATATCTTACTTGGTAAAGTGTCTGTTCACAAATTTTATCCATATTTTTAATTGGGTTATTTATATTTTTATAATTGAGTTTTGAAAATTGTTAATATCGGAACACAAGTTCTTTATGTGATTTGAAAATATTATCTCTTAGTGGATGGTTTCTTTTCACTCTATTGAGATAATCTGTCAAAGACTAGTTTTTAATTTTGATGAAGTTCAGTTTATCAATTTGTTCTATGTATTGTGCACATGGTAACATATATACTAAGTTGTTTCTCAAGCCAAAGCCACAGAGTTTTTCTCCTACATTATTTTTCTAGATTTTTAGGTTTTAGGTCTAGTTTTAGGTTTTACACTAAGGTCTATGATCTATTATGAGTTAATTGTTATATATGAAGAAAAACTATAGGTTGTAAATTATTTTGGGTTTATATATATATATATATATGGATATACAACTGTCCCTGCACCCTTTGTGTAAAAAGGTGTCCTTTCCACACTAAATGGACTTTGCAGCCTTGTCAAAATTCAGTTGACCATATATGTGTATGCATTTATTTCTGCACTTTCTATTTTTTGTTCCATTGATCTATTTGTCTATGTTAACACCAATATAACACTCTCTTGATTATTGTAGCTTTCAAAAAAGTCTTGAAATCTGATAGTGTAAGTAATCTAACTTCATTTTACTCTAGGTCCTTTAGCCATCATGACTATTAATGATTCAAATGTATTGCCCTTTATTGTCATTTATTGAGTATCTATACTTTCTACCCTGATATGCAATCTCATTCTCTCATAATTCAAGTTTATATACCATATGTGAGATCATTTTGGTACCTACTATATTGTTCCACTGACCTATTTATTTAGCATTGCATCAATATTCAGTTATAGTTACCATAGCTTTATATTAAGTTTTGTTTTCAGGTAGACTGAGTCTATTTGTCTTACTCATCTTATTCAGAATTCAATTGGCTATTTTGGGTCCATTTCTCTGCCATGTAAAATTTAGAAGTATCTTGTCAAATAACTTTAAAATAAGAACATTTTGGTATTTTTATTAGCAAATTATAATTATTCAGATCAATTTGGTGACACCTAGCATGTTTATCATTATTGAGTCTTCCAAATCATTTTGTATGTCTTTCAATCAATTTAGATATTCTCTTAAAATAAGATTTAATTTTGTTCCTCGAATAGGATTGCTTCTCTTTTGCTAGGTTTATTCCTAGGCATTTGACATTTTTGCTGCAAGTCATAATAATTTTTTCCCCTAATATATTTTTTTAATTTAGATACAGTACATTTCATTTTTTTCATTTATAGTTATATGAATTTTAACATAAGCATAAATTTGTGTAACCATCACCACAATCATGACACAGAACCAAGTCCGTCACTCAGGAAGCTTTTTTTTTCTTTTCTTTTCTTTTTTATTGTTAAATTTATTGGGGTGACATTGATTGGTAACAATTAGATAGTTTCCGGATGTACAAGTTCACATCACATCACCTATGCATTGCATTATGTGCTCACCACCCAGAATCAGCTCTCCTTCCATCACCACATATTCAGTGCCCACTCCCACCTCCCCCCACAACTCTCCCTCCCCCCTCCTCCCCACTTCCCAGGTCACCACCAAACTATTGAGTGTGTCCATAATGCTGGTGCCCACTCCCACTGTCTCCTTACGTTCAGCTCCTAGATGATCTGCTTTCTATCTTTATAGCTTTGCTTTTTCCAGGAATCATAAATTATAAATGTAACCATAGTATGTAATTTTTTTTTAAATATTTATTTTTATTGTTTTGACAGAGAGAGAGAGATACAGAGACAGAGATAGAGAGAAGGGGAAGGGCCCCGAACAGTCTCCTAATTTTTGAGACTGACGTCTTTCAATGAGCATAATGCATTTGGAATTTATCTGTGTTGTGTGTATTGATAGTCTGTTCCGGTTTATTACTGAGGAGTATTCCATTGTATAAATGTACCACAATTTATTTACACATTCACCCCTTGAGGGATATGCTGGTTACTTTCAGTTTGGGGTGACTACGAATAATGCTGCTATAAACATTTGTGTGCAGGTTTTTGTCTAAACACACATTTTTATTTCCTTAGTAAAAATACCTAAGAGTGAGATTGTGTGGTCATAATATGTGTACGACTTCAGAATAAATTGCCAAACTGGATCATTTTGTATTGCTAGCTGCAATGCATCAGAGCTCTAGGTGCTTCACATCCTCATCAGCAAGTGCTAAGGTCAATTTTATTTTAATGATCTTATCTCATCGATATGAACAACAGCTTTTTAAAATTAAGTTTACTTTCTTATTTTTTAAAGTTTTGTTTGTTTGTTTGTTTTTGAGAGAATGTGTGTGTGTGAGAGAGAGAGAGAGAGAGAGGTGGGGAGGGCCCAGAGTAGTTTTCAGAGTTGCACTTCATTAGTTGTGACATAGTTTCATTCCGCACAGGTGAATATGGGGCCGCACAAGGCTGGGAACCAAACCAGGGGTCTCCCGCATGGGTGATGAGAACCTTTGCCACTGAGCCATCTTGGCTGCTACTGGTTGTGCCGCAGTTCAGCATATGGATTTGCATGGGCCAGGGCCAGGAATCGAACTCCAGACCTTGTGATTGCAAGGCAAAATCTCAACCACTGAGCTATCCCATCACTTCCTATTTAATGTGTTTTTACATGTTTTCCTGGGTAGAAGTGTATTCTCCCCTTTTGGGACATGTGGGATGGAGGCATATAACCCCCTCACACCAACTGAAGTTCTTACTTTCATCATTCATGGCCTCTGAGCATCAGCTGCAAAATCATTGACCACAGATGTGGTAAAGAGAAATTAAGTGTCTCTTTAATTTCCACATGGAGTTTCTCTTTCAGAGATGTACCACCATCCTTATTCTTCGATATCACTGTGGTCCTGTGTGTCAGAATGGCAGAAGCCCGTGTTTTCTGTCACAGAATAAGTTCACCACATTTTTTACTTAATTTGAATTTGCCTTAGTAAGTACATACAAGTTTACCAACATACATAGATTCTTAAAATATTAACTGATCTATATTGTTTTCTAGGAACTGTTGATAATTAATTAGGCCATAGCTTTAGCTGACATCTACCATCTTTAGTAATTCATACTTAGACACACAGACACATTCACAGCACACCTACTGGCATACCTGTTACGGTTTGCACAATTTTTCTTCATTTATTTTATGTTTTATGACAGCCTTGGTCAGAACAAGTAGTAATTACATAAACAAAAACAAAAACAAAAAACAATACTCATATTTTTAAATAAATCCACCATTGATGTTTTTATAAGATTGAGATAACCATGAAACATATATTTCTACATCTTGACACAAAGAACAAAATATTGATATGTCAGCATTATTTTGAAACTCCAGCGACCAGACTATGTAATTTAAAAACTAGAAAAAATATTTAAAATGTGGAAGGGACTAGGGATACGTATACAGTTCTCGGGGGACGGGGGGCAAGTCAGCTTTAATCATCCAAATGCTTTTCTCTATCAGGAAAAGCATTTCTAAGAAGACGTGACACTCTGCGCTAATGAAATGATTACCAAAGCTGAGATGGCCGGGGTGGGTCCTTTCCCCTCTGCATCAGGACAAGTGTTTTTAAATTTGCAGTAGCAGAATTGCGTGGTGCTTCCATGCATGGAGTCTGAGCCAGATGGTCTGGGTTTGAATCCCAGCTACATTGCTTGATGGCTAGATTTGTGATCACTGTGATTTTGTTTTGTCATTTATAAAGTCAGAATAAGAGTGCTTATCTCATGGGGATGTTCAAAGGATTAAAAGTGTTTATACATATGAAGTATGAGAAGTGTTTGGCTCAATAAATATTGAACAATATTATTAAATAAACAGATTAAAACATTAAATGAGTATTTATACCACAATTTATCTTCTAGATATCATTTTTCTTACTAACTAGATTAATCATAGTGCTTTATATCTAAAAATGCCTTTAGGAATTATCTATTCTCACTGTTTCAGTTAAACATGAGGAAAGTAAGGTTGAGAAAGGTCAAGTTATTTGTGCTAAATTTCCTAGCTTGCTAGTAATAAAGCTACAAAGTTAATCAAAGGCTCATAATCTGTATGGTTTGAGAGGAATTGAATAGTCTCATTACAATTGGACTTACGAACAAAAGAAAAATTAAATTTAAAGTAGGCAATCCAAAGTCTTAAGGGTAGTGCATGTTTTACTGAATAGAACTTTCCACTTTGGTTCCCATTTCCTGTCTTCCGTATATATGGATGCTTTGAAATACATTCTTAGTTTTTTGTATGATTTTTAATTTTTATTGAATGCTGCCAGTGTTCAGAGGAGTAGACACCAGAGACTGGCTAATGGACTTTGTGTTTTTAGGTTGTCTGAGATACCAAACAAATAGTTATTCAACTTCTTTTGCTCCTTCTTTTTTTTTTTTTTTTAATTTTTTTTTTAAGTAATTATTTTTATTTTATTTTTGACAGAAAGAGAGAGAGATACAGAGGCAGAGGCAGGGAGTGAACTGAACTGTGGGAACTCCCCAGTTCAGCATGTGGGTCCTGCCTGGGCTGGAGCCGGGATTCGATCCTCGGTCCTTGGGGCTTCAAAGCGAGCGCTCAACCCGCTGAGCCATCCCCGCTTTCCCTCTTTTGCTTCTTTCAGAAAAACAAATGCTATCCAAAGTCATTCTAGTCAGACAGGTTAATGGAGAACAAAGTGGGGTGAAATATTTCATTTAATGTAACCAGAAGGAACAAATTGGCTATGTTAGACTTCAAGATACTGGCCTACCTCATTTTGTTGCATTTCACAGGTGTTGCTTTTTTACAAATTGAAGGCAAGTTCTTCCACCCACAAAAAGACTACAACTCACTGTATTGCGATACTAACTTTATTTCAGTAGTCTGAAACCAAACCCACAATATCTCAGAGATATCTCTTTATGAATTTATTTGTGCCTATTGAACCTGCAATTGAAATAAAATGATGTTGTTCCGCAAATGTCACTATCCTGGGAGAAGCAGCTATTCTCCGTAATGATCAAGAACAAGAAATAACATAGCAGAAACTGTGTGCTGCAATGGCCTTTAAAAAAGTCTTGAATGTGTATGTGTGTTTGTGTGTGTGTGTGAGAGAGAGAGAAAGAGAGAAAATGAGAGAGAGAGAGCACAGGCGTCTCCATCTTCTGAAAAAATGAATTAAGTGCTAAAAATTCAATAAACTTTTATTACCAGTTTATTAGGTGTCAGACCCTTTACTAGAAATTCAGGATACAGCAATGATTAAGATGACAAACATGTTATATAGGCAAGAAGTCTTGGGACCAGGATTTATCTCAGCCCAGCTAACTCCAGAGTATACTCCCTTAACCACAGCTTCTTAAAATCTTCCTCTACACAAAACTATCGTTCATTGTTCTTTCATTAAGGGTGAGGGTAAAAAATTATGTTGATCTTTTCACACTAACATTTAGCATAAAAGTAACAAATCATTTCATCTTTAATCGTTTAAAATATCTTGGTAAAATTTTAAAATAAAGTGTGGGTTTTTCTAAGAAGTTATTTGTTATGTCTCAATTTCCATACTACCTTTCTGATGAGCTATTTAGTGTACTTTTTTTTTTTTTAAGATTTATTGTTTGTTTGTTTGTTTGTTTGTTTGAGAAAAAGTGAAAGAGAGAGAGAGAGAGAGAAGGGAGAAGGCCCAGAACAGTTTTCATAATTGAACATCATTAGTTGTGACATGGTGACATTCCACACAGGTGGATGTGGGCCGTGTGGAATGGGAACTGAACTCAGGGCCTCCCTCATGGGAGGTGAGAACCTTTGCTGCCATCCTGTTATGTCATAGTTAAGCATATGGGTTTGCATGGGCCAGGGCTGTGATTTGATCCTGAGACCTCGAAGTTGCAAGGCAAGATCTCAACCCACTGAGCTATCCCAGCATCCCCAGTGTACTTCTTTTTTTTTATGATAGTAGGTAGATCTTTCCAAGCACTTATTTGGAAAGCACTTAACCATCCTCGACCCCAGCCAGGTCCTGGATCCTTCGTATTGGAGGAGGGAGAGCACGCTGCCTAAGAACATGACACTGAATGGGTAGCCCTCCATTCGACTGCCACTCAGCTGTCTGATCTCTGAGAAGGGACTTGATTTCTCTTACACCTCACATTTCTTCATCTGTAAAATATGTCTCATAGAAATATCGCTACCTCAAGTTATGGTTTACCTTATACATTTATAAATAAATAACTGTTTACCTCAAGCTTGACATTAGCTTGCATTTAATCAATGTTAGATGTTATAATGTTATAAAATGAAGGGGGCAAGCCAGGAGGTTTTCAGCATTTACAGTGTAGAATCTATGACCCTGGTGACCAATAGGCTTTTCCCTGGGGCTCTAGATGGTATTCCACACTATTTAGACTTTTATGAACTCCACTGGACTCTCCTATGTTTGAACACTCAGAACAGTGCTACTGAACAGTAGTTGTCTTGGCCTGCTTAGGACTGGTTGTGCTGTTCTGGTTCACTGTCTTCATGCTGCAGATAACAAAAGTGGAAACTTCGTGAGGTTAAGTATGAGCTGCCATTTTCCTAAGATAATTATCAGGAGAGCTAGAGTTCTGGTGACCAACCATTCACCCAGTACTCTTCCTGGAACACTCTATTGCTTCTTTATAAAAAAGGTTCAGTGAGAACAGGCCATTTCTTTAGTACAGTCAAAACATTTATGGGAGAGGCTCCCATAAATCTCTGTAGTGCGTAACAATGAGGTAATAAAACTCCAGGATTTGGAACTTTCTTTGGTTCTCATCTTCTCTTTAGACCTTTGTGATTTAGAACATCCATATGTTAAAATCTCAGAGAGGCTGATTCAGAGAGACCTCCTTTAATTTGGAGGTTGCTAGTGACCTACTTATTTGTTTCCTCGTATTTATTTTTTTTAACTAAGGTTTTTTTCACAGGACTTCATATAATTTTTCCAGCTTTTCTGGTATAAACCATCTGTGGTCACTTTGCAGCGTCTCTCTAGGTCATGGGAAAGTTCTGTCTTTCCTGCATGGCACATATACGAGTGCTGCTCACCACAGCCATTTTTTTTAGTAGTGGATAGTTCCATTTTTCTCTAAGGAATTTAGTGTACTCACATTGCCAAACTTGTTGTCATTCTGGAATTGTGAAAAAAATTTTAGGATACTTGTACATTTAAATAACTCCTGTGTCAGTTTTTAAGATGTTTTCCCTCTTTCTCAAAGTAACAAGCTATTAAAGAATTTCTGTTAGAAAATGAAAGTTTTCAAGTGCTTCTTTTGGTATGTCAGGAGTATATTTGTTTGTTTTCTAGATACCTTATAACCTTAAAATAACCATTAAAGGAACAGAGAACATGAAAGATATTGTCAGGCACGTGTCATCCTCATCTCTTAGATATGTCACATCCCGTTCTGTTTTTCCTCAAGCCTTTATAACATTTCTCACTAGACAAATTCTTACCTTCCGTCAAGACCCAGCCCTGGCACCCTTCCTGGAGTACTATCATCCTCAAAGCCTCTGAATTTCAAAGTATAAATTATCTTCTATTTTTCTATTTGCACATAACTTGTCATGACTATTCAAATTTTCTTTTGTATATGAGCTTGTATGGCATGAAACCATAAGTTCCTTGAAGAGAGGCACTCTCTCATACAATTCTACAAAAGTCCAGACATATGCCTGATGGCTGCAAACATATGTTACTTTAAATAATAATTCCTGAAACTAACAATACATACTCCTGTATCGTTCTGGGCAATACCAAGATAATAAAGCAAACCTGAAAAGATTTTAAAACTTGCAAGTAATACATTTGTCTATTTTGTTGAAGTTTTTTTGTGTGTGTGTGAAAATGTATGTGTGAACAAATTGGGATCATATTAAATATATTGTTTTGATCCTTTTCTTCTATAACTCACCATAAATTTTCTGTTATGAATATTATTCAAATGTACAATCTTGATATGTATTATTTACCTTATCATTTACCTACTGTTGGACATTTAAGTTGTTTCAGTTTTGATTTTATTCTTTTTTATTTTTTTAAGATTTCTTTTATTGCTTTTGATAGAGACAGAGAGAGACAGAGACAGAGAGAGACAGAGAAGCGGGAGGGCCCAGAGCAGTCTCCATAGTTGTACATCATCAGTTTTTGACAAGATTTCATTCCTGGGGAGGCTGGGATGGCTCAGCGGGTTGAGCACTCACTTTCCAGTGCTGGGGACTGAGGGTCGAGTCCCGGCCCTGGCCCATGTGGACCCATGTGCTGAGCTGGGGAGTGCCCCCAGTTCAGTTCTCCCTCTGTCTCTATCTCTCTCTCTCCCTCTCTCTGTCAAAAACAATTAAAAATAAAATAAAATTAAAAAATTTCTCTAAAAAAAAAGAAAAAGATTTCATTCCATACAGGTGGGCGGGAGTTGTGCAGGGTAGGAACTGGGCTGGGGGCCTCCCACATGGGAAGCACACCCCAGTTCAGCATATGGGTCCACACGGGCTGGGGCTGGGATTTGATCCTTGGCCCGCGGGGCTGCAAAGCAAGCGCTTAACTCACTGAGTCATCCTGGCTTCCCCTTGATTTTATTCTTAAAAATGCTTTGATAAAATCTGTATATCATTCTTCCAGAAAATATTTAGCAATTTATAATTTCAATAGCTTTTTTGCTGCTTCGGGCATTGTCATTGAACTATACATATATATTTTTAAAATTTTTATAGGCCTAGGATTTTACATTATTTTTAATTACACTCTTTGCTTATTAGAGAGGTTAGCAATTTCCTATGTTTTATATGTACGGTACTTAAATTATTTATTTTGTGAACTACCCATTTATGATCTTCCCTACTTTTATTTGGTATGTAATATGTTGCTCTCAGATTCATAAGAATGCATTACATATTAAGGACATATTTCTCTGCTTTAAATTTTTAATATTTAACCTTATAATGCACTTTGAATTACTTTTTTTTAATATATATATTTTTTAATTTATTTTTGACAGAGACAGAGACAGAGAGCGAACTGAACTGGGGGAGCTCCCAGTTCAGCATTGAATTACTGTTTTTTTTCTCTCAAGTAACTGATCAATTTTCCAGGATCATTTACTGAATCATTTTTATCATGTTTATTATACATTTTCCTATTTATTGCATATTTTTTACTTATTACATATCTTTGTACTGATCACATATGTGTCATATACCAATTTCTTACATGACTATGTTTTGGGGGGCTCTCTATCATATTCCACTGATCTGTTCATTCATGTTCTAGGTCTGCAGTTTTGATTACTGTAGCTTTATAACAAATTTTAACATCTGGTAAGATAAATCCTCATATTACCACTTTTGTTCTTTATAAAAATTTATTGGTTCTTTTTACCCATTTGATCTTTAAAAAGTTTATAATTATTTGCCAAATTAAAAATATCTATTTGGGATTTTGCATAGAATTGCACTAAGCTTTAGGATTATTTATGATGCACTAAGAAAACACATTATAACAGTGGTGTTCAATCTTTCGGTTTCCACATTGGAAGAATTGTCTTGGGCTGTACATAAAATACACTAACACCAAAGATAGCTGATGAGGTTAAAAATGTCGCAAAAAAATCCTCATAATGTTTTAAGAATTTGTGTTGAGCTGCATTCAAAGCCATCTTGGGCCTCAGGTTTGGATATGCCTGCTTTATAACACTCAGTACAAGTATATTCTTTCTTTCAAGTCAAACTAATGCTCCTCCCATGTTGTATGATAACTAACTACTGGTCTTCACCCTAGTTTAAGGATACAGGGAAGTATGGTGGTGACTTAAATCTACAAAGAACATTTTATGAGGAGACTTCCCAATTCACTTTAGCTCTCACAACTATTTTACTCACTGGCTACCTTTCCTTAGAACACTGACATGAATTCTTTTCTCATCAATAAATCTCAAGCAATTATTTTAATCCTAAGACTTTGCACAGTGGTAATGCTTATTAAGTCAATGTTTATTAAGATATTGAAGTAAATATCTTAAACAACTTTCCAATTTACTACACTTGAGCTTAGCTAAAAGGCCAAGAAGGGATAACTTTCAAATTTGAATGAGGTTTAAAATTTTATCATGAGAGACTTGTCCTAAAATCTAGTTGTACCACTGTAATCATAAATAACAAAAAATAGTTTTCACTCATCCAAAACTCTTTATCTGTCTACTGTTTTGGGGTTTCATTCATTTTGTTGTCTCAAATGCTTGTGTCCTTGTTTCTGGTGGGAATTCTTGCTAACTGAGATGTGTCTCTTTCTTCCTTTGGGATTTGAACTATCCCAGAACCATCTTTCCTCTTGCTTTCCCATAAAATCTGCTCCTCAGATGACAGTGTTCGTGCTTGCTTTCACAAACATCTGAATGAAATGCCTTTATTTTCCTTTAGGAATCTGTATTGTAAATTGAGTGTACTTTTTGTTGTTAGAAAGGTACAAGGTGATAATTCAAGGCCTATAAAGACAGAGAATTTTTATGTTCAGATTAAGTGCAAGAAGAGTAGCCTTATTTTCTAAAACTGTGGGAAACATCTTGAAATGAGAAGAAAATTCAATTAATTTGGATAATCTTCTGATTTATTTATTTGGCTTTTGATCAACAATTTTAAAGCAAAGACTGCCTATTAATAAGAAAGAGGGTTTTTCTTAATACTTATTTTATGCTCTAATCAGAATAATAATCTAGTAACAAATCAAAAATATCTGACTGAGGATGGCTATGGATGGTTGGGAGGTGTTGACTGCAGTAACATTTTATTTTGGGAACTCATTATAACCTTTGAAAATTGCCTGCATTTTCCATGGCAATTAGGAAAATAAAAAATCTTTACATTTTTTTTTTTATTGTTTTTGACAGAGAGAGAAAGAAAGAGAGAGAGAGAGAGAGAGAGAGAGAGAGAGAGAGATACAGAGACAGAGAGAACTGAACTGGGGGCACTCCCCAGATCAGCATATGGGTCCACATGGGCCAGGGCCGGGATTCGATCCTCAGTCCTCAACGCTGCAAAGTGAGCGCTTAACCCACTGAGCCACCCCGGCTTTTCCTACATCTTCTTAAAACAGCTTTTGTCAGGAATACCAGGAGGATGCTTTTAAGATATAATTTAGATACACATAGGAGATGAGATAAAATAATTTTGAGCAGAAAACATTTTGTTTTAGTTTCAGCACAAGCTATTAAATTGAAAATTTTTTTATTTTAGGGAAAAATGACACTTGAGTAAATTATAAGCATTGATGCTTTTATTTGAACACCTCTTTGGAAGCAATGCCACCACCAATCAGTGACCATAGAAACTGGGCAGTAGGATGGATTGCTGAAAATCATATACTTTCCCTCTAACAATCTTAGAGTTTCATGGCAGTGGATTTCTGATGGTATTTGGAGCAGTCTTTCACTGGAAACATCTATGTAAGGATTCACGTAAATTCTCGGTCATGATGTATTACCGTATATGTTTGAGAGCTTGAGTGTATATGCCTCTTCTATGGTTTTTGAAACTGAAATAATGACCATTTTTCTTATTTATAGGGTAAACAACTTCTCTCAGAAAAATGGATTGCTACTGCAAATAATTTTAATTTTACTTTATTTTAAGATGTTAAGCATAGATTAAGTTGTTTACAATTTGATTTGGATTTACTATTGTTTTTTTAAAGTAAATGCAATTCAAAATGCTAAAAAATAACAATGTGCCTAATCACAAAAGTTGCAAATAACTGACTTTACATTTTTATAAAGAAAATCTACCAATGATCACTAGCTGTTGTTTTTTCCCTCTATTTTCAACAATACCTATCCATGATAGAAAATTGCTGAAATTTTTATCCAAATACGCAGAATTACCTCTGGAATGATGAAAATAGTGTCACTTGGTACAGATCAGCTCATGGCAGATTATCACAGAAAGAGATGCAACAATTACAGAAAAAGAAATAGAATTCTGCAACATTCAATGTTTATATTAAAGTATTAATCAGTCATTTCCTAGTAAACAGAGAATTCTTTGCTGACAAGGAGTTTACATTCTAGAGAGTGGATTTAGGAAAGAAAGAGGTACCATATAAGACACAGTTGACAAACTATGGCTCACAGACCAAATTTGGCCCACATCCTATTTGTGTAAATATAGTTTTATTAGAGTACAGCCATGCCTGTTCCTTTGCAGATTAGCTCTGGTTGCCTTTGCACTGTAATGACAGAGTTAATTAGTATGACAGAGACTGAGACCTTTGGTTCCCAAGGCCTAAAATATTTACTGTCTGGCCTTATACTGAAAAATGGGTTCACATCTGACATAATGTGTTGGTGGCAATAAGTGATTTTAAAAAGCCAGGGTAAATTTTCATATGGAGTGATCAGGGAAGTGGTTTTAGAGAAGGCAATATCTGAGTAGACCTGAAGAAAGTGAGGAAGAGCTCCACCTGCAGATTTGAGAGAAGAGAATGCAGGCAAAGAAAACAGGACATACAAATGAAGTGGGAGGATGCTTGTCATATTTGAGGAACAGCAAGGAGGCCAGTGAGGCCTGAGTATAGTGCAGGAATGTCCAATATTTTGGCTTCCCTGGAAGAAGAATTATTTTGGGCCACACACAAAATATACTAACCGTTACAATAACTGAGGAGCTAAACACACACACACACACACACACACACACACAAAACTCATAAGGTTTTAAGAGAGTGTACAAATTTGTGTTGGGCTGCATTGAAAGCTGTCCTGGGCCTCATGCAGCCTACAGGCCTTAGGTTGGATAAGCTTGGTATAGAATGGTCGGAGAGGAACTGTCAGAGATAGCAAAGGGGTAGATAATGGAAGGCCTTTTCCATCTATATAGTGACTTCAATTTTACTCTTTGTAACTAATGATGTACAGCTATGAAGACTGCTCTGGGCCCTCCCCACTTCTCTCTCTCTTTTTCTCTACCTTCTCTCAAACAATAAAATAAAAAATCTTGAAAGAAAGAAAGAAAGAAAGATAGAAAGAAAGAAAGATAGATAGATAGATAGATAGATAGATAGATAGATAGATAGATAGATAGATAGATAGATAGATAGATTACGGAATGAGGTCCTTAAGTCCTTAAGTTAGAGAGGTAGAATTTAGTATATAATGGAATAGGTGGTCATTATGAGAGCACAGAAAATTCATCCACATAATAGGTTGGACAATCCAGTATATGAACACACAAAAAGATGATGTGAAAGGTTTTGTGGTAGACCCATTCGAATGTTATCTTGAAAATTGATACATGTCTTTCATCAGAATAAGAAGCTAGGCCATTAGCTCACAGTGTGGTCCTGGGAAAATGGGTGAGTGAATGAATTAGGAAAATTAGTAGAATTACCTGGCAGCACTAAAGGTGTGCTTGAGGTTAATGGTCATCATTTTAAAGTGATCCTAGTCAGCATGGTTATAAGCTTTTTCTTTTCTTTTTTTCTTTTTTCTTTTTCTCTTCTCTTCTTCTTTTTTTTTTTTTTTTTTTTTGCCAGCTCTGTTTTCCTTTGGTACATATGAAAACTAAATAGAGAATGGTATTTAGCCAGGTTTGGAGTTTTTCCAGAGGACTACTATACAGGAAGAAAGGGAAGAAAGTATATATAAGGGAATAATGATGCTAATGAAATCTAGAAGCTAATTTGGATAAGGAGGTGAAAACATGACATGGGTAAGAAACAGTGAAGAGGTAATAGAATAACTGAAAATTCGAAGATAGTTCCAAATAAATTGAGTAACTGTTAGTCAGGGATGAAAAAAAAAAAAAGATCTTAAAAAATAGGATGTGGTGGTTGGAGAGATGGGCACTTAAAATTGAGCTTGGGTGGGGAAGCCAGGATGGCTCAGTGGGTTAGGAGCTCACTTTGCAGCCCCGGGGACTGAGGATCGAATCCTGGCCCCGGCCCGTGCGGACCCATATGCTGAACTGGGGAGTGACCCCAGTTCAGTTCTCACTGGGGCGAGACCCTGGCCCAGTTCCTGCCCTGTGCACCCCGCGCCCACATGTGGAATGAAACTATGTGGAAAAACCAATGATGTGCAACTATGGAGACTGTTCTGGGCCCTACCCCTTCTCTGTCTGTCTCTGTCTCTGTATCTCTGTCTCTGTCAAAAACAATAAATAAATCTTAAAAAAAAAAATTGAGCTTGGGGAATGCTGGGATTATGGGTAAACTATGAGTTTGCCAGAGGTGACTTTAGACAGTGTTAAGGACAACCACAATTCAAGGAAGAAGGCAAGAATCTGATAGGACAAGATATTGGAAAGATTACCTACCTGGCTATGGAAATCACAAGAACTATAGTAGTAATTGTTTTGGAATTGACCATCGCTGATATCTTCAGGAATGAGAGGGTCCTAGAGTACCATAGATGACTAGACTAGAGAGAGGACGGGGAGTTCTACATTCTAATGTCATGAACTTGGAGTTTTGGAGATTCAGCCCAAGAGAAGACTAAAAATCCTAGAGCAAGTTTCTCAAATTTTGCTACACGTAAGAATCACATGGGAGCATTAAACCCCTGGATTTTCTGATCACAGCCCATACCAATTAAATCAGAATGTCTGGAGGTAGAACTGCAACATGTATATATCTTTCCAGATTTCTAGGTAATTTCAATGTCAGCAAAATAGGGCAATCACTTCAATAGATTTAACCATATCTAATATCATTTGGTGAGAATTAAAGTAGGACAACTTGATCTTGCCTCAAAGGCAGATTTATTCTGAGAATATCTCTATGTAAATGGGCAGCAGGAAATGAAAACAACACTGAGAACAATAACAAAAACAGCTGTTGGGAATCAGCCGGAAATGGTGAGATTATTATGATAAGAAAGTTGAAAATTTGAGGGAGTGTTTTATTTTCAATGATTAGCTTTACTATCCATGTGGGCTTGTGCCAGGTATTTAATGTTATTCTCAATCTTCTTATTTGTGAAATGGCATAGAAATATGTACCATTCAGTTATTGATGCAACATGAATATCCATGACAGAATTCCCTTAATAAATACAAATTTCTCCACTGAAAACACTTTTTTTAGTTTTTATGAAAACATTTTTGTCTTTTCTTCACAAATGCTTATGGAATGTTCCACTGCTACGACATTTCTGTGTACATTTTCATAAACATGTATATAAGTTATATATTGTATATATAATTTGTAACATATATGTATGTGTGTATCTATCAGCTATCTCCCTCTCTATCTATCTATCATGTATCTATTTATCATCTATCTTAATAAGATCCCAAAACAAAAACAATCTGCCTGGTGTGTGTAAGAATTTTGTTAGGCCAAAGTTAGTTCATTACTTTTTTCTCAAATGTATTGTATCATAAGATATGACTGTGTCAAATTCCTCATTTATTTTTCCTTGTGAGAGGATTATAAATAATATTTATGGAGAAGGGAGAAAGGAAAAAGATCACCACTTGCCTTCTAGTTTTACTCTGGAGAGACTGTATATACAGTTCAAGGATTCAAATCAGAGTGTGGAGTGAGTCAGGCATGAGACTCAGTTTTAGTTGTATGGCTTTTTAGTTAATTTCTGTGACTCCCCTTTTAGGGCTGTTGAGAAAATGCATGTCCCAGTTGCATAAATTAGTAACTGGCCCATACTAAGGGCAGGTATATATCTAATAAATGATCACTATCACTATTTATTATTTATAGCCATTTTAATTAGGGCCATTTACAAAGTCAGTATTACCATTAGAAGAAGTAAAAGTAATATGTGAAAATATAAAAGTTTCTCGTATTAGCATTTCATGATTTTTGACAATTTTTCTGACACTTTGTTTTACTCGGGGTATAAAAATTGCAAGGACACGAATTTAATTTCCTCTGATAAAGAGCCTGGTGGGAAATTAAAAAAAAAAATTGACAAGATAGATCACTCCAAAAGGGCTTGGAATTATTTAAGACATGAGTATTACTAGGATAGAGACCTATCTAGGCAAATGGTATAATTTTTTATGAGCCAAGGACCTATTGTTCCCTCTTAAAATTTGCTAAATGTGATCTTTACTCACAAGTAATCACAGAGAAACAGTTTTTCGGGATTCCAAAAGCAGCCTTCTAGTGGTGATGAGCCAATGGCAACATACTGCAATACTCCCAGGAAATCTACTGCTTTATGGGTGAAAGAGGCCCTCTAAAAGTATCTCTAATAGCCTGGTGTTATTTCACACAAAGCTATTAAGCTGTCCACATGAGAAAGAGACCTTCACTCCAAAGGTCTCTTTGGTCCCTTTCACTTTGACTTTTCTGGCTATTGTAAACATGTATAAATTTACTTTGAAAGTTTCAAGTATTTTAAAAGGCTGAGAAAATTTCAGAACAGCTAACACGAACCCAATTAAGCAGTCTCTAGGCACAGTTCTCTAGTAGTTAACATGTTTCTCAGGACTGTAAATTAACCAGGCCCTAGTAGGAGTTTAAATTGCTTATTTGGGGGCAGGGGAAGTCTCTCACAACATGAGCCTTAGAAGTATTACTTTGATTGGGGAAAAAGTATGAATTAATGCCTTTTTTAATTTTTTTCTTAAATTACCAAAACCTTATATTTTACAAAATTACTTGATATATACTGGTACGAGCACATTCTTGATAGATGAATGTGTTGCCATTGTCAGAAAGTGATCATTTTTTTAGGGTCATGCAGAAAGGAGAACTATAAGTTAAATTTCTGCCTTTTTTCAAGAGCTGAATTTACCTCTATTTATTCTTTTCAGTATTCCAAATCTTACTATTTCTAACAAACTTAATGGTGTGATATTTGGCAAATTAGTTTGTTGAACAAATTAGCCTTTTTGGAGTAACTGTAAAGATGGAACAAAATAATGTGAGTAAAATGCCTAGAACTTAATAGTTGCTTAATAAACATTCATCCCTCCTCACTAAATTTTGTCCTTATAGAAGGGTCATGACTAGAAAAGTATAGGCACCTTGCTGAATCAGTTTGCTTAGTTGCTCATACTTAACATATGGTCTCTGCATCCCATTTCTTTTTTTCAAAAAACTAAAATGAAGGTGATGAAGGTAGAAAAATGAGATCTTGTTTGCTACAGGTGAGCTTTTCTGTTTTTCTACTCTTCTTTTTTTTTTTTTTAAGATTTATTTTATTGTTTTGAAAGAAGGTAAGAGAGAGAGAAAGAGAGAGGGGGTGGGGGTGTGGAGGAGCCAGAGCAGTCTTCGTAGTTGTACATCGTAGTTGTGACATAATTTTGTTCCACACAGGTGGATGTTGGGCCATACAGGGCAGGAACTGAACTAGGGGCCCTTCCACATGGGAGGAAAGAACCTTCATTGCCGTCCCAGTGGCTACTAGTTGCACTGTGGTTCAGCATACGGGTTTGCACTGGTCAGGTCCGGGAATCAAACCCTGGACCTCTCGATTGTGAGGCAAGTGCTCAACCCCTGAGCTATCCTGGTCTCCCTTATACCCCTCTAGTGCTGGAAACCTTTTCTACTCCATTCAGTGTGTTACATGTTGAGGTCCCTGAAGAAACAAACTCTGAGATGGAGATCAGCACACGGGAGGATTTTATAGAGTGCTCTTAGAATCAGTGCTTGTAAAGAGAAGGTAAGGAAGTAGGACTGGGTGAGAAAAAAAGCCAAGTTTCAAAGTGGTTTCCATGGAAGCCTCAGACAACCTTACGGGATGTTCTACAGGACACTTCACAGCCACCCTGAGTTGAGATGAGAGAGACAGCAGGGCTTTCTAGTTTAATGCTAAACAGCCTTTGGTTACGGGCTGTCTTCCAAGAAAACTTAACTTGAACAAATGACTCTCTTCAGCGGAGGTACTATTGGAAGGAGGCTGCTGACAGGCAGCACTCTTGGCAGCAGGGGTAATAAGGTTCTCATAGCACGAGGATCTGCGCAGCTTACCACAGCATTCACTAGTGCCTGGGTTCATGTCAGGAGCGTTCTGAAAGCCTGGAATGCCTTCAAGGAGCAAGCGGCATGACTTGGATAGCTGGTGTCCTGCATGACTGAACTAGAGTGAGCAGATGTGATTCCTTGTGGACAAATGTTTATTATGATGCAAGCAAGCACAAGCAGATATTTGTCCAATTGAGCAATGAATGGTGATTAAATAGACAAGATTTAATATTCATGTGTGAAAAGACATAAAGCATTTGCGGGTAATGGACAGAGTACCGCTGAATAGGAGCTCAACACATGTTTGTTGAATGAATGAGTACAAGTGAGGGAGAAGTTGCTGAGGTCATATTATTCATGAAGGTGACATTGAGGAGGTAATTGGTCTTCTAGGCAAGGAGGCTTTAGGGAGCAAGCAATAGCCACTATAAAAAGGATTTATCTTGGGTATGGTTTTGGATATATAGTTGGCATAGAGGTTCAAAATAATAAATATAAAGTTGTTCAAGAGAAATGAGATTGAAGGGATTGGGGACAGTATTCTGTAGATTTAAATCACAAAAGTAGGAAAGCAGTGCAGAGAGACTTGTTGAAGGACTGTGATCATGAAACTGTAAAAAATATACCTGGGTGTCATGCTTGTAGACCAACTAAGGCATGTAGAAGTTAGATTAGCTGTGGTAATAACAGTGAATAAAGCAGAAGTTATAGCCATGAAGAAATGATAGAATTTGTAGAGAGGTATAGTTGAATATTTTTTTAAATATTTATTTTATTGTTTTTGACAGAGACAGAGAGAAGGGGGAGGGCATAGAGCAGTCCCCATAGTTGTACATCATTGATTTTCTACATGGTTTCATTCCACACAGGTAGGTGGAGGCCGCACAGGGCAGAAACTGGGATAGGGGTCTCCTGCATGTGAGGCACACCTCTTCAAGCCAGGGGCTGGACTGGGGAGCAAGAACCAAACTGGGGGCCTCCTGCATGGGAAGCACACCCCAGTTCACCATATGGGTCCACATGGGCCAGAGCTGGGATTCCATCCTCTGTCCTTGGGGCTGCAAAGTGAGCACTTAACCTGCTGAGCCATCCCATCTTCCCCTAAATTTGTCTGACTTGGAAAATAATGAATATGAGGCTTCAAATCATTTGGGGTTATATTTTGTTAGTGTGTAGCAATGAGGACGGAGTTCTGAAAGAAATTTATTCTCTTTATTTTTTTTCCTAATGACACCAGGATAAAAAAGTATGGATTTGGAAGGAGCTCTGGATATCATTTCTTTCTACTCTTCTGTTTTACAAGCAAGAATGGCAAGGTGCAGAGCAATTAACTAGCCCACGGCAGCAGAAGAGTACAAGTGAGGGCCTCTGACTCCTTCACCATTTCTCCTGGACGCACAGACCAGAACGCGGGTCATTTTCAAATCAGACTGTGGTACTATATCTACAAAGAGACATTAAAATTTTAAAGAGGTAAAAGTATTTAATATCAACCCTATACCACTGTTATATATATATGGGAGCTATAGCCTAGGTTCTATCAGGACCATCTGATAGGCTTTAAATATATATATTTATTTCAAAATATATTTTCTAACACCCCACAGGTAGTTTTGTTGCTGAAAAGAATGGATTAGAATGTAAATATTCCAACAAATCAAAAAGCAAAAGTAATAAAGCAAGGGTATTATACTCACAAAAAAATTACATTATGTATGTAAAAACCAATTGGAATATGTTTTCTATGTACCTTTGTGCAGTCTCTGAAGTCCTTTGCTGGGATTCAGTTATTTGCAGGAGTCCTGGCTCTACTAGAGCCTTTTACAGACACACAGATTAGCTCAGCGCCTTTCTGCACTGCCTCCACAGGAAACTAGACAGGCAGACGTTCTTTTTTTGTTTTGTTTTGTTTTTTAAAGTAGATGCTATTTTCTTTCTTTTTTTTTTTTTATATATTTTATTTATTTATTTATTTTTTACAGAGAGAGAGAGACAGAGACAGAGACAGAGAGAGAACTGAACTGGGGGAGCTCCCAGTTCAGCACATGGTTCCGCACAGGCCGGGGCCGGGATTCAATCCCCGGTCCCTGGCGCTGCAAAGTGAGAGCTTTACCCACCGAGCCACCCCGGCTTCCCCAGGCAGACGTTTTACAGCGTTCCCCATGTAAAATATTTTACTCACAAAGCATTTAAAATAGCATATTTATGCAAAAACAACACATATTGAGAAAAACCTGGTAGTTAGTGAATATTTAGGATGTATAAGGTTTTCTAATATTTTTAGATTTGGCAGTCATATGAGTCAGTGGCCCACAGTCATCAGATGGCACATTCAGAGTAGGGTAATTTGAGGATGGTTTAATAATGTATCTATTTACATGGGTGGGGGCAGGATATAGGGGAACCAGTCAGGCTGGCTGGAGGCAGCAGAGCTATTACTATTCTTTACCCTAAAGGAATGATGGAAACAAGTTACTAGAATGCAGCTGAAGGTCATAGTGAAAGCCACCTTGAGAGGATTCGTGACTTTAGGTCAAGGGACACAACTGATTCAAAGTAGTCTCACAAGGAAGGGGGCAGCAGAGAAACACATACTCTGACCTCACTCTCTTCTCTCTCCCATAGTCTCCTGTCACAGCTCTGCATCGATCAAACCCATTAAGAAGTCAGAATAGAAGGGAGGCAGGGACTGCATTAGAAAACAAAGAGAAGGTCTCAGCACAAGAGCAGAGTGGGAAAAGCTGAGGACTTGAAAGGTTCACATCTATTCTTGACACCATTAATTTATTCATCAAACATTTATTCAGTATTTACTGTATGTCAGACACTATTACTAGTCAGTGGGAACAGAAAGATGAATAACATTGAAACTCTAACATAAAGGAGTTCATCGCTTCCTGGCCTTCTGGCTAAGATTAAGTGTAAAATAAAGGAGTTCAAGGGATGTCAGGATAGCTCAACGGGGATCAATTCCTGGCCCTGGCTGTACAAACCCAATATGCTGAACTGCAGCGCAATGCATAACGGCTGGGAGGGTGGTGACGTTTCCTGTCTCGCATGCTGGACGCCCCTGGTTCAGTTATCTCCCCCTGCAGCCCCACAGCCACTTGTGTGGAATGAAACCAGGTCACAATCAATGATGTACACCTACGGAGACTGCTCTGGGCCCTCCCCCCTTATCACTCTCTCTCTCACCTTCTCTCAAAAACAATAAAATAAATCTTTTTAAAAAAAAAGGCATTCACATGTTAGATGGAGAGAATCACAAATCAATGCAAGAGTGTAAATTAGGTGTCAGTAGAAGGTTAAAATTCCAAATAAATGACAGAAAAATTTTGAAGAATAATTTCAGCAACTGTTTTTAAAGGATATTTTTTTCCTCAAAGTTATGCTAAAGATAACAGGAAATCTCCTTCCAGGAAGAACCTGGCATCTGATGGATAAGCAGGGCGAAAAAAACATCAGGATATGACATCAAAACCCGATAACAAGAAGTAAAGTTGATAAAAAAAAAAGTATCCAATTAAAAAAGTGCTGAAGCAATATGGATATTTCCCCCAGTCTGGGAAGGTCTGTTTGTGTATTTATGTGTAGAGGGTAGGGTATGCATGTACATGGGAGTGTCAGGATGGAAGATGGACAGGAAGAGATAAGTATTTACAACAAACTGAGATTCTGTGTCAAGTGTCATTAAGGAGAACTTCTTTAGGGAAATTCCATGCATGTCTAATTCAGATGCCAGTGGGGCCTTTCCTGTTCTTCTGTTTGATAGTGCAATTTATCTTCACCTCTATGTTGGGCTGTACTCAGAACTCAGCTTCTTCACCAGTTTCTACACACACACACACACACACACACACTCAATTCAATCTCATTAATTTCTCAAGAAAGCTATTCACAACAATCTTGTTATATCTCTATCTTTAAAAAAAATTTTTTTTAATAAACTTTTTAAAATAAATTTATTTATTTATTTATTTTTGACAGAGAGAGAGAGAGAGAGAGAGAGAGAGAGAGAGAGAGAGAGAGATACACAGACAGAGAGAGAACTGAACTGGGGGAGCTCCCAGTTCAGCATATGGTTCCGCACGGGCCCTGGGCCGGGGCCGGGATTCAATCCTCGGTCGCCCGCGCTGCAAAGTGAGCACTTAACCCACTGAGCCATCCCGGCTTCCCTATCTTTTTAAAGATTTATTGTACTGCTTGAGAGAAGGTGGAGGGGGCGGGGAGGGCCCAGAGCAGTCTCCATTGTTGCACATCATTAATTGTGACATAGTTGCATTCCACACGGGGGGATGTGAGCCTGCGCAGGGCACAGGCCCCTTCATGGAAAGTGAGACCCTTCACCCCTGAACCGTCTCCGTGATTTCCAGGGGCGCTGCAGTTCACCATACAGGGTTTGGCCTGGCGAGGGCCAGGAATCTAACGCTGGACCTCATGATTTCAAGGCAAGCGCTCAACTGTTGAGTTAACCCAGCATCCCCTTCTCATATCTTTTATAAATTCCACAGAAAATTTTGTTAAGGTGGTGTGGAGGATAATTATTCAAAAGTGTCCCATAAAGCAGTCTTCCATCATGCTTACTTTATTCTCCCTTCTTTCTCCTCATCTCTTCTCTCTTTCTCCTTCCAGGTTCTTCTCAGCCACTTTAATTAGTTCCTTTATCATTGTTCATCTAGTAGAAAGTGGTGGTTCTCAAATGTTAGCATGATCATAATCACCTAGAAAGTTTGTTCAAACACACACACCTGGGGTCTGAGAATTTTTATTTCTAACATGTTCCCAGATGATGCTGGTGCTGCTGGTCTGAGGACCACATTATGAGCATCATGGCTTTAAGTTTGAACACAACATATCTCTGATGACCATTTTAATTTTTCAGGTGATTTCATCTCTCCATTGATGTCACAAGGACAAGTGTAGATGGATGGCTTTAGAATGACAACCCCAGTAACTTCAGGAATGTCTCTCCTCATTAGACTGAATTTAGCTTTCTACCCTGGCCATCTTGAAAATAATTGCATCAGAGAATGGCCCTTCTTTAATTGGAACATGCACAAAACCAATTCAGATGTATTCCTTGATTTAGTTATACGAGAATCAAGGAAAGATAGCAATAGACTGGAGATCATTGTATGATTATTAATATTAGTCTTTGACAACTATTTGATATAACATGTATGTGTACTGTTTTATATAAAAAATTTTATTTTCTCTTATGATTATCTGTGTCACTTTTTTAAAAATATATTTTTATTTATTTATTTATTTTTGACAGAGAGAGAGAGAGAGAGAGAGACAGAGACAGAGACAGAGACAGAGAGAGAACCAAACTAGGGGAGCTCCCAGTTCAGCACATGGCTCCGCACAGGCCGGGGCTGGGACTCGATCCCCAGTCCCCGGCGCTGCAAAGTGAGCCCCCCAACCCACTGAGCCATCCTGGCTTCCCCCTGTGTCACTTTTTAAAGTCTATTTATCTTTCACTCTGGATCAGAAAGAACCCTGTAGAGAGAGACAAGCAAAAAATTTCCTTCAACATTCACTGTGTAGGGATAGTGATGAAAAATTCTTCTTTTGTCCAATGTCAGAAAAATAGAGAAGGCTCTCTTCTCCTTCCTCCAGGAATAGTATCTGCACTTTTATTATTTAGAAAAATTAACTCTCAGCCTGAAAGCCAGTGTTGAACATTAAAGAGATAGCAAAAGGTACCAAAAACATCTCTCTGTATTCAAATTACTCTTTTATTTATTGTATTTTATTTAACAAGTATTTAACATTTCCTAGTATATGCAGAGCATGTTCATGTCCTAGAAAGAATATAAGTTTAGTGGAGGAAATCAGCATATATACAGAAAACAGAAGTAAGTGAATAAATGATAGAATTCCAGTTGAGTTAGGAAATAGCTGGCTTCAAAGTACCTAGCTAAAACTTGATTCTATCATTTGTGCAACACTTAAATCTTTGGTTGATGGTAAGTGTTTGGGATAGAAGAGTAAAGCAGATGGAGAAGCAACGACCCAGGAATAAAGCTGGGCTTTAATGGCCTATGTCATCTACCAATGTGTCTAAAGTAACACCACCCAGCAAACAATAATGTAAACACAACTTTTATTTTCTTTTTATAACAACATGTCTAAGATAGGTGCTGTGCTGGTGATTCAATAGTTCAGTTTCATTGCTAATATCTATGGTTTTTGGTTGTTGTTGTTTTTTTTCATATTTTCCCTTATGGTTTCAAGATGTCAGATACAAATATAAGCTCAAATATGAGCCTTTTGTCCACATTCAGGGCAGGAAAAGAGGAGGGAAGATTCTGGTCAAGCGTGTTCCCTGTTTCCTTCTGGGAAAGGTTGGACAGAGAACTTCCTAGAATAATTTAATTTACATATTATTGGCTGTGTGTCAATTGGCCAGTTCTAGCTGCAAGGAAAGATGAAAAATTATTTAGTTAGGTACATTTCCACCTCAAACAAAATCAGGCTTTCACAACTAAAGGGAAAAGAAGACAAAATTGTCTATCTATGCAAGGCATCATGGGAAGTAGCTTATTACTATCAGCTCCCTGCCTGATTCTGCTCTTTTATCAGGATTAGCCATTGGAATGTGAAGAATATAGTTAAAATCTCAAGCTCTAGCATCCTATACCTCTATGGTTTAATCTTTGTTTAGGTACTTCTAACCTGTGTGACCTTGAACACATTCACTGCCTTACCTAAGCTTAAATTTTCAAAGCTGTAAAATAGAGATCATATTAGCTTCATCCCCAGAGTATTGGTGATTTTAAATGCAATGCTGCATGTGGCACTCTTTCTTCAGGACCTGGCACGTAGTGAGTGCTCCATCAATCAGACACTTAGAGTTTAAGTTGCTGAGCTCCATCTCAGGGAAGCAAAAAACGAGTGTCTCTAGAATGACTTCAGGAAAGGGTCTGGGTGTGATGCAAGAATAAATGATAGGCTAAACACATAGCTCATTACAGTTTCTCAAATTATTATAGTTGTATATATAAGCAAATTCTTTCCAGTCTACTTTTAGCCTGGCACTGTTCACACTACTACATTTTACAGACTTGAGTGTTTATTTGAGCCAGTGAAAATGAACTGTAACTCAGCAAATGTAAGTAGAAAAGTTCTAGTGTGCTATTGTAACATACATGCAGTAATCTGTGGGACTTTACCCTGAATTGTGTTCTCTTTCTTGTGAATACAGAAGTTGAGCATCTAGGTAGTTATAAACAACTTTCTCTTCCTGATCTAATTCCCTTCATTGACTACAGCGTCTGCTTTTTGACTTTTGCTTGATATTATGAAAAAGTAAGTGCTATAGATGTCTTGGTAGTATAGACAGGTAGTGGACAGTGACTGATTTGTGCTAATTGCCATTATAGAATGGCAGCACCAAGATTGTGGGCCTTATAGAGCTAGTCTTGGGAAGTAGGTTGAAACTAGTGACTGGTGGGAACGCACCATGTAAGAGTCCATGGGCTCTCAGAGCTGCTGGGGATGGGGAAGGTAAAGGTGCTGATCTTGGAGAGGCCAAGAGTTTAGTAAAGAAGAGGACAAAGTTGAAGCCACACTGAGTGGGCAGAGCAGAACCAAGAGCTCAGGGGATTCATTCCAAGCAGATGCTACAGCAGCCTGGAGTGGCCGTGGTGGCATCTGGGGCTGTGGTGGCAGGTGGCGCTGCAAAACTTCATAACATCCATGACAGAGCCATCTGCTCTTCTGTCCTTTGCTGAAGGTCTCCATTGCCCCAAGGAAAAAAATATGGCTCTCCCACTCACATCACCCCTTAAAACTCATCTTGAATACCCCAATCCACTTAACCCACTTTTCCTTTTCAGACCATCTTAAAAACTGCAGCCCTACACGTCCCGGCCCTTCCTCTCCCCCTTCCTTACCTTACATTACACACACACCTTGCCTTTGAATATGCTATAAGATCTATGTATTTGTGCTGTTTATTTTCTCCGAGAAGGTAAGCACCATCAAGTTTTTTGTTTGCCTTCTTTGATTTGTTTGTTTTTAATTTGTTTCTGTTACTTGTATCCCTAGTGCTTAGAAGAGTGCCTGGCACATGGTAAATCCCCAAGAAGTATTTTGGTATGAAATAAATACACTCTGAACAAATCTCTTTGTAATCCATGCAAATTCCATTGTTAAACAGCTTGGCGGTACTTAGATATGATGTGTGGGTCTCTTAGCCGTGTTTGTAGGGAATCCTTTGTTGAATTATAGTTGTTTTATTAGTTGTAACCTCCAGGGAAGTTTTCTAGGAGCACTTCTCATGCTGCCATTTTTAGATCCTAACTCTCTGTAACTCACTTTCACAGCAAAAACTCTAGTCCTATTTCTCCTTTCTTCCCCCTGAATTCGAGGGACCTGAATTTGATCTTATCTTATTAGCAGAGGCAGACCCACTATGAAGCTAATAAAATTTAAGTTTCTGTGATCCTCATGTACATGAATGAATCAAAACTCACAGTGCTTAATTTTGTATTAAATATGCATATTACCTTAAAGAGGACCTCAAATTGTATAAGCTTCCAGACCCACAACACCTGCATTTACTTCTGCTCAAAAGCTATGACATTTTTATTAAATGGCTCCTACATGAAAAAATTGCCTCTCATGTATTTCCCCCTAATTCTCATGCTTTCTTTCTCCAAGAACAGAAACAAAACACATATTTTCCTTTCCTTGGGATTTTATTGCAGATAATTCTTTTTTTTTTTTTTAAATATTATTATATTTTATTGTTAAATTTAATGGGGTGACATTGGTTGGTAACAATCAGACAGTTTCCCAATGGACAACTCCACATCACATCACCCATGCACCGCATTATGTGCC
>PVKE010011513.1:0-33540 GCA_004027555.1 Craseonycteris thonglongyai
AATAATGTATTTATTGATGCTCACTAACATAAATTAGTTTTCTTCTGGATGTGTATTTCATATAAAAATATTCTATAATAGATACTGTTCTATGGTATATAAGGACAGCATTTCCTACAATATAGCAATACTGCCTTGAAATATTTTATGATTAACATTTTCAAGCTGTTCTTAAGACTACTAAGAAACCGCAATTAATCCAAATTATTTTCATCTTATTTCAAAGAATACTTTTAACTCTTAGAGGAGTTTAACAATTATATATTTCATTATGAAAAATATATTCGTGATTTCTTTATAAATACCAGAGTAAAAATGGCAACCAAATGTGAATGTAGAAGACTTTTAGTCAAGTCTTTTGTTTGTATTATAAACCAGGAAAATAGCAATGGGAAATAATCTAATCTATTTGAAACTCAGTTTCCTGATTTAACAATATCAGAAGATTAGACTAGGTAATTCTGATCACTTTCAATTTTGAAATTATATGACAAGTGGTCAAGAAACTCATGAAACAAGGGTGTAATCAGAGAGGGGGGAGTACTAGAGCACATAGTTTGATTGTGTGACATAATTATTAGTATATATGCCAAATCTCAGCGTACTTGCATCCATGTTCTTTCAGATACTGCAATGAAGCACATTAAATGTGAAGAAGACCCCCAGTATGGATAAAACTAAATTTCACACCATCATTAAGTTCTTTACAAAACAAGGGAAAACACCTCAAAGCATTTTGGAAGAGATGTTAAGAGCTTATGGGGAGTCCATGGTTTAAAAGTGGCATAGCCTTTTCAAGCAAGGCAGAGAGTCAACTGAAGACGACCTCAGACATTGTCAAAAAAAGTTGAAAACCCATGATGGAATGCCAGATTGCATAAAAAGCAACTTGCAGAAATGGTTAGAGCATCTCCTACAACCATTTTGAATATTCTCCATTAGCATCTAAGGATGTCAAAAGTCAGTGCAAGATGGGTACTAAGAATGCTCAACTGCTTTAAAAACAACTGTATCGAGTGCTCATAACTGTTTCTGGACCTCTTCATAACAGCAAAGAGGAAGTTTTAAGCCAAATTGTCACTGGATATGAAACTTGGGTTCATCATTATGAACCTCAGTCAAAGTAGGAGTCCATGTCGTGGCATGAAAAGGGCATGCCACTCTCTAAGAAGTTCAAAGTGCCACAGTCAGCTGGAAAAATCATGGCTACATTTTTGAAGATGTGGAGGGTATTCTGCTGATCAATTATAAGAATAAGGGTGTCAGGGAAGCTGGGATGGCTCAGCAGTTTAAGCACTTGCTTTGCATCCCCAGGGCCCGAGGATCATATCCTGGATCTGGCACATGAAGACCCATGTGCTGAACTGGGGTGTGGCCCCTAGTTCAGCTTTCCCTGGGGCAAGCTTCCCATGTGGGAGGCCCCCAGCCTGGTTCCCACCCTGTGCAGCCCCTGCCCACCTGTGAAACAAAACCTTGTTGAAAACTAATGACGTACATCTATAGAGACTGCTCTGGGTCCTCCCCAGTCTCTCTTTCTGTCAAAAAAAAGCAATAAAAATACCCCCCCCCCAAAAAAAATAAGGAATAAAGGTATGACAATAACTGGAAATTATGATTCCAGTCTGTTGAAAGAGTTAAAAGAACCTGTGAAAGAGAAACAAAGAGGAAAATGAACCAAAAGGGTACTGCTTTCGCACAAGAACAAACCCATGCACAAAAGCAATGTTATGTCAGCTACTCTTCATGACTGTGGCTTCCAAACATTAAACCACCCTCCCTACAGTACAGACCTGACTCTGTCTGAATATTATTTGTTCCAAAATATAAAACAAACAGCTTTGAGGGAAGAAAGTTACAGATGACAAAGAGATTAAAGCTGCAATTTGAGGGCAAAAACAAAACATTTATTTTCAAGGGTAAGAATAAACTTTTTGAAAGATCTGAAAAGTGTATTGGGTTAAGGGGAAATACATTGAAAAGAAAAAAATAATAAATAATATTTACCCTTTTTCTCCTTAATTTTGTGAATTTCTTGACCACCCCTCATATAGTTTCTAAATCATATGTATGTCATAAAAAAAAAAAGGAGAAGAGAAAATGGCAATGTTTTTTAAACCTTTTTGGTACAGTATATATTTGGAATATTTTGAAATGATAATATATTCTTTCACATAATGAAGTTCTTTGCAAAAACAAAGAAAAATTATTATAAGAAATTTTGATTATTGTGCTGTGTTATAACTTGGCATAGGTTAAGACTGAAGAAATAGAAGACTACAAGTTGAAAAGACAGACAAGACATAAAAGGACAGCTGGTTGCTCACAGAAGCTTATAGCTGATGGCCATTCTATAGCGCATGCAGTGAAGTATTTAAAAAAATATGTAATAAAGATGTTTCTAGAAAGCTAAAAGGAAATCATATGAACCACATTCTCTCAGAGTTTTCTCATTATATGGAAACTTCACTTCTTTATTCTTTTAAAGAACATACTTTTGTGGCTTTTAATATAATTTACCAATATGATAACGTATATATCCTTTAGACTTTAAAGTAATAAAACTAGGTTGTTAAAAGAGGGCATAATATCTAAGGTATCAATAACGGGAGACTTAAAAGTTACTAACAGAAAACCATATCATGTAAGTAAGTTTACCTACATTTTTCAAGCCTGCCTTACTATTTTGTATTAAAAAATAAAATGCACTGACTACAGGGTTAAACTTCTGTGTAATTATAATGTTAAAGGTGTTAATTCTATACATGTACCTTCAACCAAGTACTCCCATGCCAGCTCCCAATGACAGACTTCGGAGCAACCATTTCAGAAGCTAACTATTGTTAGTTGCATCTTAAGTCCAAAGCGTGACATGTGGTAGAGGATTGTGTTAATGTGCTCCAATGGTTAGAAGCCCGTTTCCTGTAGTTGAACTGTCCAGGTTAAAATACCAGGTCTGCCACTTGTGCCTTAATTTTTTTCTTCAAGATTTATTTTATTGTTTGAGAGAAGGCGGGTGGGGGTGGGCAGAGCAGTCTCCATAGTTGTACATCATCAGTTGTAGCATAGTTTCATCCCACACAGGTGGATGTGGGGCTGCTTGGGGGTGGGAACCAAACTGGCGCCCTCCCTCATGGGAGGTGAGAACTCTCACTACCATCCCAGCTGTTACTAATTTAATTACTCTGAAGTTCAGCCTATGGGTTTGCACCGGCCAGGGCTGGAATTTGATCCCTGGACCTCAAGGTTGCAATGCAAGTGTTCAACCTGTTGAGCTATCCCAGAATCCCTTGCCATGAATTTGTACCAGTTACTTAATTTGTTTACTATTTTCCCATTAATAAAATTGTAATAATAATACTAGGTATTTCAAGGGGCTTTTGTGAGAATAAACCTGATTTGATATGTATGAAATACTTTAAACAGTAATCAGCGCATAACTGTGATGGAATACTTAATACTTTTTATACCATGTGCACAAAAGAAAGCTGAAGAAGCCATGGGAGAAACCATCAGATGCCATTTCTGAAAATCCTAAGGGTCAAGACCTGGTTAGCATAAGATGTTCACGATGCCCTATAAGGGGTCAGTTTCTGAGCATAAACTCAACAACATAGAGGTCATTCACCTGATTGTTTACACAATTCCCCTTGCTATACCATGGATAAGAGGGTATACAAAATTCTAGAATTTGAAAAACTTCTATTTGTCATAGAAAAAAAATTTTGTTAAAGAAAGTACAATTTTAATGATTCCTTTATTTTAAAACATTAAGTAGGTGACTAGGTTTTCCATTTGACAAGAAATGTTTATATACCAACTATTGATTACATGTTTTTTGCTGGAGAGCGAATCATAGTTTGTTATTTACAGTTCCTAGAAGCCAATGTTGGAATAACATTTAGAAATATTTAGCTAAATTTTATATATAAATTAGTAACCCTTTAATTCCTTGTTATCAATCTATAAAGTTTATGTCCAAATCTGGAAAAGCTTGAAATAAAGGGGAGTTATGAGAGTGTATAAAACATTAATATGGAGATTTCAATAACCTGCTCATCAATAGGTCTCAATCTCAAACTTAGTTTTTTGTTTATTTTTATATTTTTTATTACTTTTATAAAAAGATTTATTTTATTGTTTTTGACAGAGACAGAGACAGAGAGGAGGGAGAGGGCCCAGAGCAGTCTCCATAGTTGTACATCATCAGTTTTTCTACATGTTTCGTTTCACACAGGTGGGCTGGGGCCGTGCAGAACAGGAACTGGGCTGGGGGCCTCCTGCATGGAAGGCACAATCCTTTGAGCCAGGGGCTGAACCAGGGGGCAAAACCTGAACTGGGGCCTCTGGCATGGGAAGCACACCTTAGTTCAGCGTAGGGGTCTGCAGGGGCCAGGGTCAGGATTTGATCCTTATTCCCCCGGGCTGCAAAGCTAGTGCTTAACCTGCTGAGCCATCCCAGCTTCCCCACAAACCTAGTTTTATCCATACTGGTTGTACTAAATGTGTATTATTTAACAAATATATTAACAAATATATATTTCACAATTACTACCTGATAGACACTGTTTTAAAATACTTTTCATACACTGAGTCACTTAATTTCTAAATCAAACTTAGGTACATAAGAGGAAACTGAGGCACAAAAAGGCTCTGTTACATGCCTAGAGTCATAGGGGCTGAATCATGATTCAAAACCTGGGGGTTTGGTCCCTGTGTCCATACTCTTTACCTCCACATTATGCTGCCATGTATTAGTATTTGCTTCTCATTATTCATCCTCAATTATTAAACAATTGGTCAAATAAATGTCTGTACTTCAATTTGTATGTAATGTGACCTAGATGTTCTGTTATCAATTCCAGTTTCAGCGCTCAAATCATCGTCGTCATGTTTCATCATACCTTGAGTGCAGTTCAGCTGCTCATATTGAAATAAGAGTTTTCAAATATTTACTAGCTGCCAGGCACCACTGAAATTATTGACACACATCATCATCACTTTGGACTTTTTCTAAAAGCATAGAGGAAATTCTAATAGAGAAGCAACTCTGAAATTACTCCTAAAGAGCTGATGGTTCCAAGGTAACTTATATTAGATGTTGAAATGCATTACGTGGTTATGTAATATGAAATTGGCTTTTTCCAGTGCTCCATTTACTAGGCTTATAATAAGAGTTATGTCATTGTCCACTTCAATAATATCTAATAAGAAGAGAAAGGTGTTTTCCCTAATGTGAAAGTTGGCTTAACATGGAAAAGTTGATATGGGTAAGAAAGCCTCCTTGACATTAATCCAGAATATAAACCAGTTATTCAAGAACTGTCCCTCTGTTTGACTTCATTATTCATTAATGGCTGTCAAGGCTTAAATCATTGAACTCTGTTAATTCATGATATAATATTTACCAATCTTAATATGATTAGTAATACACAAAGAACATTGAGAAGTGTAAATAATGAGACTAATGGGAAGGCACCTGAAAACTTACACTTAATTCACTGACTGAAATGTTTTTATTCATTTCTTCTTAGAGATTCTTATATGTTTGACTTATTTCATCAAAGATAGCTATCAGAATATTAATATACACCACAAATTCAGAATAAAGTTAATTGTACATGTAAAGATATTTTTTGACAATGTTGACCAGATGCAAAGGAAAATTATTGTTTAAAGATAATATTTATTACTTGCAAATAACTTTATAGAATCAATTGTGATTGAGTCTCTCTCTCTACCCCACCCCTGCTTCTCTACCATACTTCATGTTAAGTATCCCTAGTTTTATCAGGCAAGCAAACACAATTTCATTTGAATGAGGATAATTATTTTAAAAAGGTCAATGAATTTCAAACTTATATACTGTTGCAAAAATATCCTACTGATGACAATTTATTTCAAATGGAGTGCTGAGCTAAATATTGTTTAGGAAGGTCATAAAATAATAAGAAATCCAGTGTCTATGAAGGAAGTTTGAACAATCACCTCCCAGCAGGTATCTCTATTGCCTGTCCTTTATTCTGTAATTCCCACTCAATCCATTCTACATCATGAGTTCAATTTATTATATTATCTTAAAGCATAATTTTTATTATGGTAGTCTCATTATTGGAATCAGAAAGTAATTCTCACATATATAGATAACAATAGTAAAAGAACATGTATCTACCACCTAGCTGAAGAAAAAAAATTGCTGACAAAATATAAGCCCTATGTATATTTGTCACCAATTTAATTCATCAACAGCAGAGGCCTTCACTCTTCTTAATTTGACATTTGTCATTTCATATACTTTTTATATACTGATTATATGTGTATGCATTCACAATAAACACAGAGAATTTCTTTGCACATTTATATGTGATAGGAGGCACCATATTGTATGTATTCTTTGGAACACACTTTGTTTTTGAGGTTTATCCTTGCTATTATATATATGTTTAATTCATTTTAACTAAAAATTCATTCAATGAAATCCCATGTGTAATAATTTATTCATTTATTTTCTTATAGATATATATACAGTAGACTCTCAGTTAACCAGTACCCATGGGGACTGGTAATACTGAATAAATGTAACTGGACTCTGTTAACTGGAACTCAAGCAACTAACACTCTCAAGCAACCAGCAAAACTTCGAGCACCTGGCAAGAAAATTTTGCTGTTTGCTTGAGAATGCTAGTTGCTTGAGTTCCCATTAATGGAGAGTCTACTGTACATGACATGTGATAGCTATATATAGATATATGGATGGCTAGATATACAGGTAGGTAGATAATTATTACAACATTAATAAATTTTCTTGCATAGGTCTCTCTATGTGCACAGTTGTGAGGGTTCCCCTGGGGAATATGCCTAAGAGTAGAATTCCTGATCTTAAGATAAGAGCATATTCAAGTTTCTTAGATAATATCAACTCTCTTTTCAAAGTGTCATGCCCATTACATTTCTATTAGCAGTATGTGAAAGTTCCCACTTCTCCATATCCTTTCTAAAATTTGAAGATGTGGGCTTTTACATTTTTAACCATTGTGGTTTCTGAAATGTAAATTTATTCTTACCTTAGATTTTTCTATTTTAATTCTGAAGATTATGGAGTTCAAGTAAGTATATAGCTTATTGACATTTATAAGATTCAGTTCACACTCTTGCTCCCAGATGTAAAACCCCTTCATCTCTTTAATTGTACACTGCTTATGCAATTTTATTTTTATGTACCAGTGGTTTTCAGTTGTGGTTTGTAGACCAGAGGCAGCATCAGCAACACTTAGAACCCTCTTAGAAATGCAAAGGATAGATCAGAAATTTGGGGATGAAAGCCAAGCAATATCTATTTAAACAAGCTGATTTGGACGCACACTTACATTTGAGAACCACTGGTATTTCCTGTGGTAGTACCAGCTCTTTTCTGATTCTTTCCCATTCCTTGCTCCTTTCCTCATCATGACCACTTGAATCTTTTACCCATATTGTTCCCTGGAATAAAATGCTTTCTTGTGTGCCTCCCATCAATTTGAAACCATTGTTGAACTCAAATTTTGGGGCTCCATCTGAAATACAGTAAACTTGCTCAATATACTTACCATATTGAGTTACTTATATCCTCTACATGCAACATTACCATTTCACATTTCTGGATCATTTACATCTATCTATCTATCTATCTATCTATCTATCTATCTATCTATCTATCTATCTATCTATATCATCTACCTACCTACCTACCTATCTATCATTTATCTATCTACCTATTTTATTTTATTTTATTTTATTTATTTAGAAATTCTGTTCCTGTCACTCCAGGAGAAATCTCAGTATCTCACAAGACCTTCCTTTTGAAGAACCTATGAATTCATTTTTCTCCTTTGTGTCATTGCTATTCTTTGTATCTACCACTACTCTGACAACATTTACATAGGTCTGCCACAATTCTTTATTAATGTGCTTTCCTTCCCATTGGGATGGCAACTTTTTTGACTTGATTTCTTCATAACCTAATTCATAGCAAGTGAGTCATTTTACATATGATCAATGAGTGATAGACAATACATACCTTTCAACATTTACATGTTACATATATGAATCAAATTTTTTCTAAGTACTAGGGAGATACAAAGAGAACTAAAACACTGGCCGTCCTTGCGAGTAGCTTATAGAATATATCCTTCAGAGAAGTCTTCCTTGCATTTCCTATCTTACAATGATAATTTTTTATTATATAAGTATTTTAGAGCCTGCAATCTAATAAAACTTGTGTACTATCCTGATATGTAACAAAGTATCATAGTTGTTCATACATGTCAAAGCTATTTCTCTCAAACCCAGTCAACTATCTAAAAATAAAATTTGTGACTTTTCTTACTTTAATATCTCTTACAAGGCCTAGCACAGGCTGGACCCAATTGCTATTTAATAATTTTGCTTTGATTTTTATCACTCACACCTTCACGGTGAAGAAAATAATTGTGGAATTACGTTAAATTTTCTTTTGATACACTTAAAAGTTTGAAAACATAATCCTTTCCATTTATTTGATAAATTGAAGCATTGTTATATTTATGTAACAGGATTAGAAATAAAGCAAGAGTGTAAGTTCATAACTATCATCTGCCATTATAAATATTTGACTCACACAAATAGATGTTTTATATCTTCCAGGATTGAAACTAGAAGAAAAATGTTTTTTTCCCCAAAATTTCTACTACAATGTACAATTTTCTCCAAATTTCAAACTTTTTAATGCTTATGTCACTATATGTTTATTGTTTATGATTAGAAATAACAAAATTATGAACGTTTCTTGACAGTTTAGTAGTTCTGAATTCCCACCTTAGGTAGTAGGAGTGGTTGGTATCTGATAAAAGTATAACAGGTTATGATTAACAAAGTGTTTTCTCTTTGGATCAGTATTTTGTCTTGTTTATCATACCCTTTAATCTTACCCATACAATAAATCAATCCTTGAGAACAGTTGGCTGAAAGATTCACTATGTAGATAAATGACATAATGTCATTTACTTCTCACACTAACCCAAATTTCCCGTATTTTATTTTTATTGTTTAGTTGTTAAATGTATTGGGGTGACATTGGTTGGTAAACATTACATGGGTTCCAGAGGTACAATTCTACATCACATCATCTACGCATTGTATTATGTGCTCCCCACTCAGAATCAGTTGTCCTTCCATCACCATATATTGGATGGCCCCCTCCCTTCTCCCCCACTTCCTCACCCCTATTTCTCATAGTTTAGAGAAGAATATAGAAGTTTTGACAAGTTAGAAGGCTGAGAAGGAATCACACAGCAAACAGCTGACTACACTATTACTATTCATACTACTATTGCCTTACTATTTCCTGTATTATCTTAGAGGAAAGCTAAAAGATGAGATAGTAGTGAATGAAAGAAAAAAAATGCTGTATCTATAATGTTCTTTTGAAAGATGAGATTTGATTTCTGGTCTCTGTTTAATGTGATGAAGTTTTATTAAATGCATAAAAACAATGCTTGGTTTAGTAATACTTATTAATGGTCAAGGATATCAGGAGATTCACAAGAAGAAAAAAAAAGCAGAAGGGTTGGATAATAGGGCATCCTTGTAAATGGGTGTCTGAAAATTGTTTATAGCAATCAATTGGAACACGGGGAGATAAACTCTTAACTCTGCAGCATATAGGTGGAGCAGTCATGCTCATTTAGACATGTAGCAGGGTTGTTACACCTGCAGGCCCCACGACAGATTGCAGGCAACTCAACACCAGCCCATATTGCCAGACTGAGAGTGAAAATTTTATTTTTTGTCCCACTGAAGAAGTGGATCCCTGCTGCTTTCCTAACGTTGAAAGCTTCACTTTTCCTTTGCAACAGCATGTTTTAATCTCAGCTAACATTAAATGAACTGCTGCAAATCAGGAAGTGAACTTTAAAAGTCTTGATGTGTAGTTGTAAAGGTTTGTGTGAAGCTGTGAGAGTGATGAAGGTGATTTCATAGCCTCGTGTCTTGTTGAGAAGCTTCTAGAGCGAGTGTAATATAGTATATTTCAGCAGAAGTGAAGTTAGTTTGATACCTGTTTTACAAATGATACAATGTGCTTTCCAGGTGATAAACCACCATTGAACCAAAAAAATAAAAATAAAAGTCAAAGTGGGAGAGCTTGGGGTATGAGTGCTTCTTTAAAGCAGCTGCTGTAAAAAGTGTATAGTGGATGAAACATGATGCCAAAGTAGAGTAGAACTAGACCCTCATGTTAAATCAACTACAGGGAAGGGGCAGCTGTACTAGAGAAGTCTTACACTTCCATGTGCAAAGAACTCCTCAGACATAGTATTTTACCTTGTGAAATCATCATGATCTTTCCACACTACCCCATAGAGAGTCACTGGAGTTATTATAACAATATTTTTCCTATCAGATCTTTCTTTTGTTGTTCTTTTAAAATTTGTTTAAAGTATGGTAAGGATAAAAGCTGTCAGATAAACTATATGCAATATACATCCTAATTAATTGTGAGATGACTTATTGTATTCATACAATTGATGTTCAGATTCAACTGGGGCTACAGGTAATAAGCTTTAAGAAGAATACAAACAATTTATTTAACACATGCTTTGTTCTTTGTATGACTTTCAATGTGGGTCTCTCTTATAGGCTTGGAAGGGACCTCTAGACATTAGATCATCAATTCTAATTGATTCATGACAGATTTTTACTACACCAGACTGTACGGCGTCTATCAACAATTTCTTGGAATGGGGATCTACAAATCTCCTTGAAAACCTGTTACAGCGCCAGTAGTCCTAATCCCACAGCAACATGTCAAATATCTTTTGTCCACTAATCCATAAGCCAGGAATGTTTCATCAATAGTAACAGCAAGGATCGTGAGCATCCTAAATCCCGTCAGATAAAATTTAAGCTAGTCTCCAGATGGCTGGCAGCTAAACAGCACCCTTACTTGACATAATAGTCCCTTACACACTTACTCCTTTTATTTGTCCCTGGCAAGGGTACCATATAATGTAATGTGCAACTCTGGATGCAAAGATGTTACAGGTTGTCTAACAGCAATATAACTTGCATTAGAGTTGATTTATCTTTAATGATTGTGGGTGTGCTCTTGTTCATTCATAATCTGTCTCCCTCCATTCAGGCTACGATCAAGGGCATAAAGTTTAGAGATAGCTTGTTGGGGTTAAAGTACAGCCTTTCTCTTTGGAAGTGGCTTTATCTTAATTAGTATGGTGGCTATTCAAGCTATCTAAGTTAAACAGACAGATAGCTTTAGGAGCACAGAGTTGCAACATAGTACTTTGATAAAATGTTGATAACAATTGGAAAGGCACTTACTTAAGCAGTAAGGTGTGGCAGAAAGAGAACTAAATCAGTGGTTCCAAGCTCTGTATCTTCTGCTGCTGACTCATGTGACAATGTTATCTGCACAGATCAGAGAGAATAAGGCTGCATATAGGCATAGCACTGTGTGGAAAGGGGATACTTACCTAAGTATGCTTGCACTGAGCACCAAAACTTCAACTCCAATAACCAGGACATCTTCACCAAGTTCCTCCACACGCCTGTAGAGTTTTTTGATATCTAGAAACTTTTTTTGTTATTTGGGGGTTTACAAAGGTGACTGAAGTGTTTTCTGATAGTGAATAAACCTGGTTTTTGGAATTAAAGCATATACATATGAGTGACACAATAAAGGATATATAGAGAAAATATGATGTCAATCTCGTTTTCATCAGATAATAAAAAACTACTCATAACTCATTTTGTGAACTTTGTATTTTTCTTAATAATGAACACAAAGAGATTCTCTTTAGAGATTCCACATTATTTTGCCCCAAACTACCATAGTTAGGAGAGCCATTTATTTCTGCACACTTTCTGTTAATCACAGAAAATCTTTGCTCATATGAATGATTGATCTCATGCAGTCTTGGCTACTGAATTCTTATCAATTGATTTCTACAGGAAGATTTTACCTTCTTTTAACATACTCTTGATGGTCAATACAAATGGATACATTTTGTGGTGGCTCATAGTCTTTATTTAAAAATTTATTTTTATTGTTTTTTGACAGAGAGGGAGACAGACAGAGACAGACAGAGAGAAGGGGGAGGGCCCAGAGCAGTCTCCATAGTTGACATTAGTTTTCCATATAGTTTCACTCCACAGGTGGGCGCAGGGCAGGAACTGGGCCAGGAGCCTCCCGCATAGGCCCCGGCAAGAACTGAACTGGGGGCACACCCTAGTTCAGCATATGGGTCCACATGGACCAGGGCCAGAATTCAATCCTCGGTCTTCAGGGCTACAATGTGAGTGCTTAACCCACTGAGCCATCCCAGCTTTCCCTCATTATCTTTATTTAAACTGAGCTTGAGCTTTCTGTAAAATATATTTTTCTTTTTATTTCACTGTGGCAATGACTAGGCGTGTTTTGAAGCTGCATTTGTGGAAAGGATCACTATCCTTTTGGGGAGTACAAGCAAAAAATAGCTTCTTTCATTGTATAAATATCAGCATGTATTATGTATCCATTAAGAGTTATTTCTTCATCACACTGCAGTAGGAGTGATTTAATGTCCTGTATACATAGTAAGTGTTAAATAAATGCTAATTTAATTCCATAGGTGAACAAAGCTAATTTCTCAAGGAGCAAATTTTTTATTTGCTTCTCATAGCAATCTTACTAAGTTTATTATAATCTGAGCGAGTAGGGCATTCACAAACTATATCATACTAGCCAAAGAACTCAGAAAACTTTAGATTTCTTAGAATTGGTAACCATAATTCTGCATACTTTGGAGAGATATTACTAATCAGAAAGTTTAGTATTCTTTCTTCTTGCTATTATACATGACTATATTCATTCATGTAACATTGTGCCTAAGGAACACAAAGTCTGGAAATATCCATTGGCAAGAAAACTATGATATAAAGTATGGTGGATAAACATAATTGACTATAATGAAAAAATGAAAAAGTGAAGGAAGAAGAATCAGTATAGATAGATCTTTGAAATACATAGTTTTTAAAGTATCTAGAGACTGCTAAGTTTAATGTAATATTATTTTCACTATTCAGGAAGACTAGTAAATAGAAAAAAGGAGGAGCACATATATTCTTAATACTAAAAATGTTCTAGTCATGCATTTGGAAAGTGGTTCTGGTAATCCATTATACCTCTACGTATATGCCCTACTTGTATACTAAATATTATTTCATAGGTATAAAATATCATATTAATAAATAAAATAAATAACAAGTAGAAAGAAGAATACAAAGTATTTCTGTAAGAATTCATGCAAGACAGCTTCGCAGCAGGGCACTGATTTTATAATGCCCAATATCCCCTCTACTGAATTAAAATGATTACTTAAGAGTAGACACCAGGAAAGTACTAGATAATGACCATATCAGCTGGGTTCTCTCAATTTCAGGTAGTTCTAGCTCTCAACGTATATGAAGTGTTATTTTAATAACTTGGGATTGTTCAAGGATAACACACCTAATGAGCACCAAGTGGGCCATATGGGTCAGGGGTGCAGTGTTGCGTTGTAACAAACCACTGTGAAATTCGGTGGCTTAAAAAGTACGTAATCATGCATTCTCAGACTCACCGGTCAGTTTCAAAGCTCTGCTTCAGGCTGTAGGTTTGTGGGCTCGTTGGGGGACCTCTACCCCACAGATCACTTTTTAGGGAAGGTGGGAGAGAACCCAAACTGAAGGGTTACTGGAATATATTTTCCTGGCAACAGCAAAAGTACAAGAGGGCAAAGCAAAACTGTGTAAGAAAGTTTAAACCTGTTTGTCTCCCATCTGCTTCCATTAGTCAATGCAAACCTGTGCAAGAAAGTTTAAACCTGTTTGTCTCCCATCTGCTTTCATTAGCCAATGCAAACTGTGTGGCCAAGCTTGAAGTCAAAAGCTGGGAAGGTGAACTTGAATGTGGATTTACAAGGCAACTACAGGTTGAGTGTAAACTTAGGACCAAAGCAATAGTTTAATCTAGTACACAAATTTACTAAGCAAATAAGTTATATTTTGTACTTGGTATTTCCTCTATTCAGACTCATTATTCACTCTTTCCTGATAAGTCTTGTGCTCCAAGATGCTGAAACCTAAGGACTATCTATACCTGTATACACTGAGCTTACCTGCTGACCAGCTTCAAGAGGGACCTGGCTGAGAGGAGCTGTGAGCAGGAGACTGGAGGGCAAAAGACTATAACCTGGCATATTTATTTCCTGCCTTGATGTCACAACTCTGGCAATAGCTATAACCCTCCTCTCCTGTGGTTCTCTTCAAGTGGCAGGGCCTGCACCATTTTAGTTGCCTCTGGAGATGGTAGCCACTGTCCATTGTTGCTAATCTTTGGGTATCTCACTACACTTCCCTTGTTTTTCTAACTAACAGCCCACATGGATTTAAACTGTCTTCTTTTATATTTCTTTCATTTCAACCATCGGAATGCCCCATACTCACACCACAGAGAAAACTTCATCTTTATAGATCCTATCACAACTTTTTAAGAATTAACTACTACTATGAAAAATCCTGTGAATCTTTTTTCTTACCAGGTTTCTGCGTGAAAGAGAAGTCTTCTGAAAGCACACTTAAAACAACCTTCTAGAAAGAGAGAGAGAGAGAGAGAGAGAGAATTGATTGATTCTGATTTCCCTTTTCCAATATTCACCTTTGCCACTTTCATAAACAGAAGATATATGTTGAAGGTGTGGGTCTACCAGGGATGAAAGGATGACTAAGCATACTGGTGTGTTGAGAAAAGCATGATCAAGATGGGTAATCAGATTTTCAAAAGACAGTTAAGGGGCACATATATGGGAGGGAAGGGGATGAAGAAGGTAATAAAGCAGAAAAGTCATTCAGAATTATTGAACAGGGTGCTATAAGCCCAGGACAAAAAAGTATCTTACTCAAAACATGTCTGTGATCAGAAACCAGGGGCCTATGACTAAACTGGACATTTGTAACTTTAAGATGTTGTATAGTAAGCTAAAGCCAGGAACAAGTTCCAAGGCTTGGAGATAAAACAAACCTATTTTGGTAGTAATCAAGAAAATTTATAGAAAACAATATCATGATACTGTTTTGGAAAGTATGAAAGACTCACAAAGAAGGCTTAAACTATATCATGAGAGGATTTTTATTTTTACTGAAAGGTTAAAAATGACCTGGAAAAGAGTGAGCTATATTTGTGCTGAGAATGCAATTTGAGTGTTATCCCTCTCACACACAGTTGGCTTTGTATACAATTTATATCCCACTTTGTAGTCAAGATATTGCTTTCTTTAAAATAGCTACCAGAAAGTATTGTAGTGCAATGGATATCATTGGTATCAAAAAGTATCAGACAACTCCTCATTATCAATATCTTTCTGAATAATGACTACTTAAAATGTTCCCCAGGGCTTTTGAGTTCGGCATCACCGACAACAGAAATACTCTCTGATCTTTTACTTGGTAGCAGCAGAAATTTACCTTAAGGTATATGTTTTTAAGATTGTCAAAAAAAGAAAAAAAAAATTTTTTTTTTAAAGGGGGAAGCCAGGATGTCTCAGTGGGTTAAGCGCTCACTTTGCAGCGCTGAGGACCAAGGATCGAATCCCGGCCCCGGCCTGTGCGGACCCATATGCTGAACTGGGAGCTCCCCCAGTTCAGTTCTCTCTCTGTCTCTGTATCTTTCCCTCTCTCCATCTCTCTCTCTCTGTCAAAAACAATAAAAAAAAAAAAATTTAACAAAAAAGATTGTCATCAAGAGACGTTTTTTTCCCAGTCTAGCCTGATAGGATCCATTGAAGCACAGCTTATTATCCATTTCCACTGAAAAATACAGTCTCTAGTAGTTATTCTGAATTTAGAAAATGTACAGTTGCTTCCATAAAGTTGCTATAACTTTGTTCATCTGAGCAAAACTTCTGATTCTTTTACATTTAATCCAATCTCTATGGCTATATAGTCTAAACTATATTTTGTCCACTTATTGAATCCCAGATTATCTTCTGATTAAATTCTGCTTTAAAATCTGTTTTCAAAATACCTGGTTTCATTATACTTTTTTTATTCCTTTGTGCTTATAAACATTAACTATTTTTATCATATTAAGGCCTTACCTTCTTCACAGAGTTTGGTTAGTGAAAAGCTCTATAAAAATAAGGTTTTTCTATCTCTTGCTGTTTTTATTTACTAAAAAAATCATTATTATTTATATATCAGGTTTATTTCTAAGTTTATCACAATGTTATCTATTTTAAATTAAAAAATATTGATGCGTTAATTTTTCCTAGTTTGAAAATTTGAACAATTTTCTGCTGTTTCATACTTCTTAACATCAGGATTAGTAGTTCTGCTTATGGAATGAAACTTTTTCCAGGTTTTTCCCCCACCATATATTGCTAGAAGTCCATGAACTTGCTTTGCCCATTTTTATTTTTTTTTTCAGCATGACATGGAAGACTAAATATTCAGTTAAGTAATTTGTAAACAGGGTATACACATGAGTTTCATGCATCCCTAAATCTAGAATCAACCCACCCAGGCAGGTCATTATAAGTACATTAATTTGATTTTCCACAGCATCCAATTATGTTTTAAAAAGTGAATCACCGAATTCTGAATTTCTTTAAGGAACTCCATTTTTGTTTGAGAGGTGGAGCTTGGAATAGGGCTTTCTTTTTTTTTTTCTCACTTCTACAAAAAAAAAAAATTTACATATTTAGTGCTAACTTTTATCTTCAGAAAAAGGTAGAAAAAAATGGGAGGATCCATAGCCAAAGAGGAAGTTTAAGTGTCATGATGTCTAAGTAACTTAGGTTGAATAGAGTGTGTGTCTTAAATGGAGAAAAAAGTAAGTGGGGTTGTTTAAAAAGTCTGTGAATTGACAAATATATATTTTTAAAGATATCTTTTTGTTCCATTAAAGAACAAATACTATTTCTCCTACCTCATTCCTGGAGTGATGACCATGATGGCATATCCATGTGTGACTTTAATTTTTCTCAGTGATCATTAATATTGGTGTTGGGTTGTTCAGGCACAAAATAACCCATCAATCCCTTTTTATATTTTAAATACGGCAGTAGTGCCTAAATTTTGTCACCATTATATCATCCAGCTTAAATTTGAAGTCTGTCGGTTTCAACTAATTTAGAGTATTTTGTCGGGCAAAGAAAATCCTATTAGAGTGGTATTCACTACTGATGATAGAAGTGGCCCTAGAAGTTCCCAGAAGACTCCTAAGTCATTTACTCAAGACCGTAAAGCAACAAGAAGAATACTTGTATGTAAAGCACTGAGTTTGAGGCTTCTACTATCTATCTCTGTTTTTCTCCACCTCTGATCCTCATAAGAATTGGAAGAAGAATAGGTAACAACAAGCTTCCTTAAAAAAGAATGTGAGAATGACTTGAGGTAATTTTTACATTACACATGGCTCACTTCCCAGGAGAAATGTATGCACTACCCTGTGAAGATCTACCTCCATTTATGGTAGTTGTATTGGTTTGCTGATGCTGCTGTAACAGGTCACCACAAACTTAGCAGCTTAAAACAACACAAATTTATTGTCATCTAGCCCTGAAGGTCAGAAGTCCAAAATCAATTTCACTGGGCTTAAGTCAAGGTATTGGCAAACCTGGTTCTGTTTTAGAGACTCCCAGAAGGATCTTTCCAGTTCACGTAAGCCACCCATTTTCCTCAGGTCACAGTTCCACTATCGCAAGGGCATCACTGTGACATCAGTGTCTGTGTGATACCTTTCACCTGTCCACCACACAGGGTTAGTATCCCCTCTGTACTCCAGCACAACTCTCTTTGCATATGTGCCACTAGTTAGGCACTTATTACATTGTATGGTAAATATGTATCAAAGGTCTTGCTCCTAAAATAAACTTCTCCATGTCAGAAACCATGCTTTATTTTATTTATTTATTTATTTTGAACATCAGTGTGCAGCAAAATGACTAAGATATAGTTGGTACTTACCTAACAAAGGTTGGGAAAAGGAGATCAAATATGTGGTGAGGAAAGGGAAACGGATTCTGGGGGGTGAACACACAGTGCAATATATACATGATGTATTCTAGAACCATACACTTGAAAGCTATATGGTTTTACTAACCAAAGTCACCTCAATAAATTTAACAAAAATTGTTTAAAAATTAAAATTGTGTGTATCTGCCAGAAGAAATTTTATAGCCCTCTGTAAAGCAAATGCAAATACCGTGAAGCATCAGTTCAAATTTTCTAGAAGAAAGGTCTCAGCTGGTTTTAGTTATATGGATTTTAATGCTTCAAAATGAATAAAATTGTTTTCCTGTAACCCAACTGATATTAATTAATTAATTAATTAATTGGCACCTAATTGTTTATGTATCTTGTCTCACTTATAATTTAGTCCAGTAATAAAAAAAATTGACATAAAAAACATTTATCTTATTTTTAATTATTAAACAAATATAATAAATTTTATTGGCTCAGACATAAAATTAATCTATATTTATTCATAAGTGATATGCAATTTTCTATGTAACTGAAGATTTATGTATATATCTTTAGATTGTTTTATCATAGAAGCTTTCTGAAAGAAAAAATAAAGAAGTCCTATATTTTATACATGGACAGTGTTGAGCATCTGTCATAAAATTGCAACATTAATGATGTTACAAAGAACAAAATCTGTCTGCAAGGTAGTCCTCTCTCTACAGGAATCTCAAGAGAAGTAACACAATATGCAAAACAGGTTCTAGCACTCATTTTAGAACAATCTTGATAACATAATAACCTTTTAACTTAAAGCTTGAATATATTAATAGATTTTCCTTTAGTTTGGAAAATGCCTCATTGGATTATTCATGCTAGTAAAATTAAGCAGCAAGTTGCATGTACCTTGACATTTATTGAGAATTCTCAGCTCAAATTTATGAGGGAATTGGTAAAAGAAAAGAGCTTTGTCAAACTCTCCTGCAATTTGATGAAGATGATGAGAAAAAGTGGAAATTTATCTGTCTCTTATCTTTTTTACCTATTCACATCAAAATAGCGTATCTTTCAAACTAGGAAAAAACTTGTCATTTCTTTTGTAATTTGTTCAATTTGAAATTTAACAGAAAGTCTTGACATAACATAATTTAGTTTTATTTCCAAAGTTCTCTCCTGGGAACAATTTTATTTAATCAAAATTAATGCATAAATTTGTGTCAGAATTAAAAGGAAAAGTTAATTGACAATTGAATACAGAAAACATTGAGACTGCTTTTTTTCTGAATTAATCTTGATGTGGGACAGTGATATGGAGTACTCAGAAAAAACATAATTAAAAAAATACTTAAAGCTTATATTATGATCTTGAGCAATTAAAAATCTTTTTATACGGTGCTTTTTTTTTTTCCATCTGAAATTAGAGAGACACTTGCATAAACTCATAAGTCTTTTTTCACCCCTTACTTAGGATACTAAGGGTTTCCTGCACTATTATAATTCTGAATAAAAACTAAAAGTCCCCAAGCATCACTAACCTTGACTTCTATTTGTTTTTCCTCTTCAAACAGGACATGATTTTCTTTCATTAAGCAAATCCTCATTAATCATCTGCCATCTCTAGTCTTGTGCTTTATTTATTTCGGGATTTACAAAGCAGTAAATTCTTAGTTCACAGAACATAATATTCTGCTTTTGATAGTGACATCAAGTACAGTTTGTGGGTAAATGTGAAAGTTTCTCTCCATGGGAATGTAGTTATTTATTTTTCAATGAATATAGAATGGAGAAAATAACCAGAAATTTAAAACATCTGAGAAAAGAGAAAAATTACGATCAGCACTAAATGTTAAAGAAATTATTTCTACTCTGTAAATCCACTGTAGTCTAGCAAGTCTCAAGCAAAAGAAGGCATTCGAGGGTATAGTACATTTCACATAATCTGCTATCAATTGTATGAAACTATTGTAGTAATTAAGAATAGAAACAGCAGTCTAGCAGGAAATAGAGTAAAAACTGCTTATAATTTGAAGAAATATTGAAAGAAAGACAGAAAGTTTGCATTATTGCTTGTATTAGTGACCAGGAGGCCACACATAATTTATAACAAATAACTTTTTTTTAAGTATTATCTTATTTTATTTATTTTTTATTGTTTTTGACAGAGAGAGAGAGAGAGAGACAGAGAGAGACAGAGAGAGAGCGATACAGAGACAGAGAGAGAACTGAACTGGGAGAACTCCCCAGTTTAGCATATGGGTCCACACAGGCCGGGGCCAGGATTCGATCCTCAGTCCCTGGCACTGCAAAGTGAGCACTTAACCCACTGAGCCATCCCAGCTTCCCCTATAACAAATAATTTTAAATCTCCATAATTTATCCGTCACTACATTAATTAGGGGATTTGTGATAGTGAGCCAAAACCTATGCAGTGTTCAAAGAAGCTAAATAAAGGGTAGAACAAGAACCAGAAGAGGGACAAGGTTGGTGGAGAGTAATATTTTAATTCAAATAAATTATTTTTTATTATTTCTAAGACAAGGGGAGGGGTGCACAGCAGTCTCCATAGCTGTACATCATTAATTGTGATATGGTTTTATTTCACACTGGTGGTCATGGGGCCACCCAGGGCAGGAATCAAACAGGGGACCTCTCACATGGGAGGCAAGAACCTTCACTGCTGAGCCGTCCCTGAAGCCATCAGCTGCACTGCATATGTGTCCACACAGGCCAGGATGGGAAATCGAGCCCTGGACATCATGAGTGTGAGGCAAGCATTCAACTGCTGAGTTATACCAGCATCCCCTGAATGTGGTTCTTTAAGAGCATATAATAAAGGAACATGATTGGAACTGGTGTGGCAAAGTTGCTTCCCCTTTAGCTAAGATTTGAAGAATGATTAATACTGAACAGAGTGAGAGTGGGTTGTAGCCAGGGTAGTTACATTAGGCAGAAGAAAGAACATGTGCAAATGTTCTGTGAATAGATAAACTTTTAATATATGACTATTGAAAAGTGAAAGTGGACCAGAGCACAGAGTGAAGTACCCGGTGGTATAATACAATGTGGTGGCTTCTCCATGCAATCTCCCAAATCACGTTAAGAAGAGTTATTCTTTATCCTAAGAGCAATTGGAAGTCATTGGTGTGTTTTAAGCAAAAGTATGAAACACAATCACATATGCAATTTGAAAAGATCACTCAAGCTCTGATGCAAGAGCTTAAAGTGGGTAGGGAACAACATTCAGAAGCTTTGTAAAGAGCAGAGCATAAAGGTAACCATGAAGGAAAGGGGACGCCTATGCATTCAGGGGCTATTTACAAGATCAAAACTGATGGGTCTTAGTGAGAAATGAGAGGAGAGATGAGTGAGAGAGAAATATCCAGGATAACTGAATAAATAGATCATGACATTAACTAATATAGGAGACAATGGAAGAATACCAGAACTGAATTCAATTCAGTGTTGGATTTTTTTTTTTTTTTTTCATTTGAGGTACATCTGAGACATCCAGATGAAGATGTCCAATGGGCAGTTAGATCAAAATAATACTTGCACATGTTATCTAATCAAGTAGTATAGAAGAACTTATGGTGAAAAGCAACTGTTTTCAATTCTCTTCTTTCCCTCTCCTTGAGTAACCTCTTCTAAGCATTTCTGTGTTGTTTATTTTTAATCTAATATTATTAATTCTGGTGGTTAACCCATAACTTCAGAAAATGAGCTCATTTTTTTCCCTCTTGATTTATCAATTCCTGTTACCATCTACTTAAAAATGAGGTAAAAGATAAGTCTCCTCATCAATGCTGATATTTATATTTTTATCTTTCCAAACTCTTATTGAAGACCCATTAGTGATTAAAAATGACAACTGTTGTGATTTATTTTGATTATTTGTATTACTACCGCTGTCCAAGTTAGTAGCAGAGTTTAATCTACTGTAATTCATTCTATGTCACGTGTCTAGTTTTCCTAAATTACTTGTCTTAGTAACTTTTATAGATCCCATATGAAAAAATATTGCAGGTATAATAAAAGTATATCACCTGAATAAATGGGCTATAAATGGATTTGCAGTTTTTATTGATAACAATTTTAGGATGTGCCCTCATAGCTAGGTAAAGATATGAGAGATATACAAAATCAAGGTATGTACCTGCTATAGAGAGAAGAAAATTAAATAATACAAAACCCCACTAAAATATAGCAAGCATATATAGTTGAAAGTGATTATAAATAAATTTTATTTTTGTATAAATTGTCAAATTCATTAATTCAACAAATCTGTATGAAAGGGAAGCTCTTCTAGACGCTGGAGTTATGGTTTTAGTGGACTCTTGAGATAGTAAATAAATTATACAAGGATTATCCAGAAAATATCCATCCTTGTAATATGAAAAATAGAGGAATTGATGGCTAGAGGTGATGTGTGGCACTTCTGTTTGAAAGACTTAAGAGCTTGTGTATAAATTATCATACTCAATGTTCCATGTAGTATTTCCTTTATCAGTTTGGCTTTCAGGCCTCATACATATTGTCTTTCCCATAAATCTGTTTTCTATATTCTCTTAAGTATCAATAGCTTTTCATATAGTACTCTCTCAAAACACTGAAGTTTTCTCCTATAAAATATATTCTAATGATTAAATTATAACTAATCAGTTATAATTAACTATTATTAATTATAAACTATAATTAATATATTAATATAATTAAAACTTGTCACACAATGAGTAAAGAAAATATACCAGTCTCCCTCATTACAAGGTTGTATTAGGGAAATATAATCAACCATTAGTATATAGGTTTAATGTGTCCTAACTAGTTAATAGTATTTACATTTCATCTGCTCTGTATTAGTCACACAGGAAATTTTTATATTAATATTAATAATGCCTGTGCTGATCACTGTGCTCTACACTTCATATGTATGTCTCATACTTTATTAGGTGTACTGCATTATTTAGTAACCATAAATCTCAGTGGTTTAAACCAACAAAGGTTAATTTCTTGCTCTTCCTACATGTACATGATTGTCTAGTTGGGAGCTCAGTTCACATCATCCTGATACTTAAATCTAAGGTGAGGGAGAAAACACTGCACGGAACATTGAGTATGGTAATTTATACACAAGCTCTTAAGTCTTTCGAATGGAAGTTCCACACATCACTTCTATTTATTGATCAAAGCCAAGACACAAGTCTTTACTAACTTCAAGGGGACTGGAAGGGGCAATCTTACCACGTGCCATGGAAGAGAATTAGAATTATTTGGTTGTCAGAATTACTAAAAATTCCAAATTGGACATGTATTACAGCAGACTCTCTGTTAACCATAACTCAAGCAACTGGACAAACAACACTCTCAAACAACAGCAAAAAAAAAAAAAAAGAAAGAAAGAATACTACATTTATCCAGCATGGGCACAGGTTAACTGAAAGTCTATTGTAGTTACATTTTGTAGATTAAAAAAGATAATGTTCGAGAAGTTTGGTAACATTTCCAGGGTTACATAATATTCATGAAATAATAAACTATGTTACAGAAAGACTATCTTAACAAAAAAGTAGCTACCTTATAGTAAAATAATATGGGGAAAACTCAACTGTTAAGTGAAACTATTATGAAATCATAATTAGTTTAACATGTAAATGTTCTGTTATCTGATTTTTTTTTTTAACTGAACTGGGGGCCTCACCGCATTCGGAAAGCACACCCCAGTTCAGCATGTGGGTCTGCCTGGGCTGGAGCCGGGATTCGATCCTCTGTCCTTGGGGCTTCAAAGCGAGCACTTAACCCACCGAGCCATCCTGGCTTTCCCTGTTATCTAATATTTAAAAGATTTTTTTTTTATTATTATTTGTAGATATGTTAACCTTGGAAAAAAATAACTTGTTCTACCATTGTGGCCACAAGATCATAACCATTAAACTAATTTAGGCTTCTTTGAGCAGTATATGAGAATTTACTTAAATTTTAATATATTTTACTAGAATTATAAAATATTATAATATTTGTTTTTTAAATGTTGTAGATATTTATATAAATATGTACATATAAATATGTTTACATGTTATATGTGTTAGTATGTATGTACTTGGGGTGGCTCAGATAAAATCCATTTGAATGCAAAGGAAAATGTAAAAATTTTGAAGTCCCTTTTAGCATAGTACTCATAGTACTATGCATATATCTTTTTTATTAAATGTATTGGGGTGACAGTGATTAGTAAAATTATAATGGTTTCAGATGTGCAGGTCTATAATATAGCATCTATGCTGCACTGTGTGCTCACCACCCTGATTCCTTTTCTTTTAAAGATTTATTTTTATGGTTTTTTGACAGAGAGAGATAGAGAGAAGGAGGAGACCCAGAGCAGTCTCCATAGTTGACAGCATTAGTTTTCCATGTATTTTCACTCCACAGGTGGGCACGGCGCTGTGCAGGGCAGGAACTGGGCTGGGAGCCTCCCGCATAGGCCCCAGCAAGAACTGAACTCGGGGCACAGCCCAGTTCAGCATATGGATCCACCTGGGCCGGAGCTGGGATTTGATCCTCCAGCTCCAGGGCTGCAAAGCAAGTGCTTAACCCTCTGAGCCATCCCAGCTTCCCCCGATTCCTTTTCAATTACTTTGAGCATTTAAAATAATAATACAATTGATAAATATAATTACATTGAACAATATTCAAAATATACTATCTATCTTTTAAATGTAACAGAAATCATCATTAATAATCTTGCAATTGTGATTTATCACTTATCACAGGTTTTGTGATTTATCATTCCTCCATCAAGCAATACTTTCTCATTCTGTTAGAAGACAAACCATTGCTATAAAATAAATACAAAAGTCTAATGTTCAGGTAATAAAATAAGTAATAACATAAATTGTAATATGAACATGTTACAATAAGACATTTTTCTTAAATGCTTTACCATTTTATTGTTAAGTGCAGAGACGGAGAGATTATGGGTGCACAAAATGGCATATATGAAAAGAAATAGCCTTGGTCTTCAGAAAGCTAAAATCCCACAGGTGAGAGATATAAGTAACTCATAAGAATGAACTAGATAATACTGAATTGATAAAATTTGTGGTAGGAATTTCAAGATTCAGAGAGAGCAGTTCAGAAAATGTGGAAAGTTCAATGTCATAAAAATCACTGCTCTGGCGGTTATTGAGGAGGTGGGTGGAAGAGCTGGGAGTGCAAAGGGAGGAGACATCAAATATAAAAAGAAGAAGAAGAAAAGAAAAATCACTGCTCTGTCATGTGGTCTAGTTACTTGTGTCTTTTAGGATGAGTGGCTAATTCAGCACTTAGACCCTAAGCATACAGTTTCAAGCCTTCATTTCAATCAAATATCTTTGTATTTCTTATTGAAGTCTTTTAGTTACTTTAAAATAGTTTTAAATATGAAAAATCTAGAAATGTTAGAAAAGGTTAAATTGTACATTTTAGGAGTAAAAACTGTACATGGATCTTGTGACCAGTAACATAACTTCACCACCCTAAGAGAATACGAACTGAACCTGAAAGCATCACTATGTCCACAAGAAACTGATATCTCCTACGTCTCAGGTAACTAACAAACAAAAGCTGAAGCTTTGCAATAAGTATAGATGATGATTGTTCAGAAGCATCAATCAATAAAATGGCAACTTTTGGTCATTACACATGGATACAAATTTTAAATGCATAATGTATTAGAAGAGGGTCCTTGGGGATAATTAGCCATCTGCTGAGTAAAATCTCATCAAGCTTAATTTAAAAATTCAGGGTATGGCTTTGACTCACTGATAAGCTAATATATTCAATCCTTCTATTAATCAATTTTAGCATTTTTGCAACAATTGCTATGATGAGTCTAAATGACATTAATATTTATTTTCTTAGTATGTACATGAAATTGTTACTTTCAAGATATAACAATAAAAGAATAAAAGCAGACATGGAATTTTTAAAAATGCACTTGATTAGGATGCTGAATTGAGTGTTCCTTCCAAGATAAGCATGTTTTCCAGTAATACATGGAATTTCAATAACAATAAAGTAAAATGCACTAGAGTAATACTCAAAAAACTATTCATTGTAAAAACCTTCAACCCTTTGATTTCTAATGATGTTCTCCATAAACTATTAATTATAAATTGATTCAGTGTAAATATCAATCATAGGATCTAAAATACCTCAGTATTAATTATAGCAGATAATGGGATTTTATCAACTTCAGAACTAGGATACCCTCAAGGAAAAATTGAGTATTGGACTTTTGTAGAGGTTGTATATGTATATTTTGTACATGGAAATAATGCTAGGTCTGCAAATGTGAGAACAGAAATAAGAAAATATGATTTTATGAACATATATACTCTTATTTTTTATAAACCAAAGTACAAATTTGTCTGGCTTGATTTGTGAATTTGACTCAACTTTGAAAATCATGAATTTTATGATGCATCATTATAAGTCAAAACTCTTAACAAGGACATGCTTTAGTTTTATTAGATTTAAACTTTACTGTTAAATTTATTTAATTACACAATATATTTCCCAAATATGTAACCATTTAATATAAGATATAAACAAAGCTCATGTTTTTAAAGACTATTATGTGGAAAAAATTTTTTTTAACTTTTTAAAATATTAAATGTTTGAAGTAGATCTGTAAGTCAGAAGTAGAAATATGGTTTGGAAGAGAAAAGTTTAATTTAATATAATTCCTTTGTTTTGATTTGTGTCTCTTATTCTCTATTACCCAGTTTTAATTTCCCATTATTTCATCTTTAGACTCCTCATTTCATGATGAATGTGGCTTCATGGATAAAATTGAGGAAAATATTAAAAAGTCATGATCAATGTGGAAATTTGAAATTATGTGCATTCAACATATATTTGTAATCCAGTATGTCCTAGGTGACATCCTAAGGGCTAGTGGAACAGAAGCATACAACAACATCTAACATTTTCCTGGGGCTTATATTCTAGTAAAAGCCATATGTGAGTAAAGACCTAAAGGAGGTGACGGAACTAAACACACTGGTATCTTGATGAACAGCCTTCTAGTTAAAGGGTTTAAGGCAAATGTAGAAGCCTTAAAACAGGAGCCTACTTAGTGTTCATGATAAAAAGTGAAGAAGTCATTTCTTAAAGGTTTATTTTTATTGTTTCGGTTTTTTTTTTATTATTATTATTTTATTTTTTTATTTTTTTGACAGAGAGACAGACAGACAGAGAGAGACAGAGAGGAGGGGGAGGGCCCAGAGCCATCTCCATAGTTGACAACATTAGTTTTCCATATAGTTTCACTCCACAGGTGGGCACGGGGCTGCGCAGGGCAGGAACTGGGCGGGGAGCCTCCTGCATAGGCCCCGGCAAGAACTGAACTGGGAGCACACCCCAGTTCAGTATGTGGGTCCGCATGGGCCGGGGCCGGGATTCAATCCTCGGGCTCTGGGGCTGCAAAGTGAGTGCTTAACCTGCTGAGCCATTCCAGCTTCCCCATGAAGAAGCCGTTTCAGTATAATAGAGTAAGCAAGAAGAGAGTAAGAGATGACGTCTGAAAGTTCACTGGTTAGGCAAAGAGGAGGACAAAGCAGGTAAGGTGAAGCTATTATTTATTTTTAAGTTTTCAAGTTCTTTGACATTTCTAAATGTCGGGGGAGGGGGCTCTAGGTCCTCTTCCCTTGGATATGAATAAGCTTATATCGCTTTTGGTTAATGGAGTACAGTGACAGTAATGTTATATTAGGTCCAAGAATACGGTAAGTCATAAAAGAGCACAGAGCTTTCTTCTCGTTCACTTGACATATTCATTTTCTGGATTTGTACTACATGGATCCAAGCCACCTTCCTGTGAAAAGACCAGACTTCACAGAAAGGCCACAAAAAGAAGGTGTGGTTGACAATCCTGCATTGAGTCATCTCAGCCCAGGTGTCAGATGTGTGAGTGAAGAAATATCCAGATGATTCCAGCTTCCAACATTCAAGTCACCCAAGACTTTCAAGTCTTCCCAAATGAGGCTCCACATGTCACAGAGACAAGCCCTATTCTGTGTTCTACTCAAATCCTTGATTTACAGAGACTTCGAACCTAATAAAATGAGTCGTTTTGCATAACTAGGTTTGGGGGAGGTGGGTGGGTATGCAGCAACCGATGCCTGAATAGAATTTAATATTCTGACTGGCTGTTATCACAAAAACCTGAGACATCTGTTTTGGGCTTAGGGATAGAAGGGCAAGTAGGAGCTGAAATGGCCTTGAGAAGACAGTATGTGGAAGAGGGAAAGGCTTGAAGAAATTGTTGGTAGTAGCACAAAGTAATACAAGGAAAGTGCAATTCAACTTTGAAGGGAAGTCTACCTTATACAATGTCATGCAAATGAATCTTAGCATAATAGATCTGATTAGAGACTTATAGTAGATTGTCAACAGTGTCTAGTGGTTTCTTTGAACCATGTGCTATGCAGTGAATTGTGTCCTCCCAAAAGTCATATGCTGAAGCCCAAACCCCCACCCAATGTGACTATATTTGGAGATAGAACATTTAGAAGGTAATTAATGTTAAGAGATAATAAGGGTGGTACCTTAACCCTATAGGATTAGTGGCCTTATAAGAGGAGGAAGATATCTCTCTCCCTTCTGCCTTACACACACTCAAAGAAAAGCCATATAGAAATAAAGCTACTGTCTGAACACCAGGAAAAGACTTCTCACCAGAAACCAAACTTTATCAGACCATTGCTAAGACCACCCCCAAAACTGTAAGAAAATAATTTTTTGTTGTTTATGCTAAGCAGGCTATGGTATTTTGTTATGGCAGCCCAAGCAGACTAAGACACTCTGTTACTACAAGGTATAGATAGAGATAGATGAATTAAAAAATGAATTATTCAATTTTCAATGAGAATTTAAAGAAAATGTAAAATATTCAGGAGTTGTTGGTTCAATATAAAGAAATTTCTCATGTCCTGGTCTCAGGGTAAAGATGAATCTAAGAATATGACTCTGAAGTCTTTGTTAAGACATCAGGATGGTTTTACGTAGAGCTTCATTGATCCATTCACTCAGATGAAAACCCTTCTAAAGATACTAGCGATGTGACTCAGATTCTCTCTGTTAAGTAAGAAAGCTTCTAATAAACATAAAGGAGACTGTACCATCACAGCGCCTCAGGAAGCCCAATGTTGGGAAGAACTCATCTCCAAGAGATTTGTGGGAGGGGCTCTTGTCTAATGCAATAGATTACAAATTGATACACAGTAAAGCCCAAAAATCTATGAAGGAATTAAAGCCAAAATGGATTGAAAATGTCAGAAGCAGTACAAAATTAAAAAGCTCCCTTTGGACTCTCAAACTTCTATGGGTAGGAGCAGATGGAGAAACTATATATCTAAAGCACAAGGACTAAGAAAGAATAATTTAGAAGACAGACGATGCCAGGAGATCCAACTAAGAGCTGGAGAAATAAGTTCTAGAGAACATCACTGGGTAGAGCCAAAGAATGGCAACATATACCTGACTGGATTTCAGAAATGCTATGGGTACATATTTGCAGAATTTCCCTTTTCTCTTCTTTTAAAGTGGGAATCGCTATAGCAGTCACCCTGTGCCTATTCAACTTCATTTATTGGGTATTTGTGAGGTGGATAATAGGTGTTCATATTGACCCCTTCACTAGTGAAAGGAAAAAAAAAAATGGACCTAAGGAATTGACCCTGAAGTGTTTTATCTGCTTCTTGATTTGGTTTAAATAATAAAACTCTGAACTTCTGGCCTTAACCTGACACCAAAATAGAATGAGGCATCTGATGGATCTTTGAGAGTATGAATTAATTGTGCTCTTAAGAAAAATATAAATACTTTGTAGCCAGGGTACAGATTACAGAATGTAAAAAAAAAAAAATAGTCTGCAAATTAGTTGGTATTTATACTGTTGAGAAGTGCTGTCTTGTTCTCTCTCTCTTGAATAAACTCAGCCTTATACTTGATCAATAAATTATGAAGAAAAATATGCTGTATTACAGGGATATCTAATCTTTTGGCTTTCCTTGGGCCACACTGGAGGAAGAATTATCTTGGACCACACATAAAATGCACTAACATGGGGATGCTGGGATGGCTCAGAGAGTTAAGCACTTGTTTTACAGCCCTGGGGTCTAAGGATGGAATACCAGCCCTGGCCCATGCAGATCCATGTGCTGCACTGGAGTGTGCCCCAATTTAGTTCTCACTGGCGCGAGCTTCCTATGTGGGAGGCCCCTGGCCAGTTCCTGCCCTGTGCAGCCCCACACCCACCTGTGGAATGAAACTATGCAGAAAATGAATGATGTGCAACTATGGAGACTGTTCTGGATCTTCCCCATTCTCTCTGTCTCCCTCTCTCTTTCAAAAAATAAAAATAATTCTTAAAAAATACACTAACACTAGTGATACCTGATGAGCTAAAAAAAATCTAGTGTTTTAAGAAAGTTTACGAATTTGTCTTGGGTCACATGCAAAACCGTCCTGGATTGCAAGCAGCCCATGGGCCATAGTTTGCACAAGCTTGCTCTATTACTTCTAAGGCTGTCATCAAGGACCATGCAGCTTCCCCCTGGTTCATGTAGTATGCTTACTCTCCAGGTGCTTTCTTTTGCAACATTGCCTCTTGGAAACGAGCTACCATAGTACAGGGAGCCTAAGCCTAAGCCTAAGCCATAAAATGAGCCCTGGTCACCTGTCGGATTTCTGGCTGACAATCCAAGCTAAACCCAGTTTTTAAGTCATTCTATCCTAGGTAGCAGAACTGTTTGTCAAAATGCTCCTAAAAGACTCCAGAAATATTCAGTGCCCCAACTATTCAAATCTTTCTAGTTAACATCCAAGACACTGTGAAATAGAAACAAGACACTCCCCTCTGGGCCCTGACAGAATTTCTGGCCCAGACAACATGTGGTTGTTATTGTTTATAACACCGAACTTTGGGTTAGTGAATATATCAAATATATTGAACAAACTTATATGATCTGGCTTAATATTTTTAGAGACATTCAGTATATTTATTGAAAAATATACTGATGCTATCAACAGCGTATTATACCTTGTTAATGGTATGAATAGTACTTATGAAATATAAGTTTATACTTTACAGTTGTCTTAGTTCAAACCAGAAAGCAAGAGAATGGAATACCATTGTTAAAGAGGAATAAGAGCTGGATTTTGAACATTAGAAAGATCAGGTCACTGAATCACATAGCACAAAACCCACTAATCCATGTCCCATTGCTTTGAAAGGAGGTACTTGTTCAGTTATAGTAATTTATTGTGAAAATCAAAGGATTGGGTGGAGATATGCCCTTAAGAGGTGGCTGAACAGGAGGAAGGAAGGATAGGAGAGTCACGTGCGCATGTCTCTGAGGTGGCACTACCAGACAGATGTCTAGTTAGCTATGAGGCAGGTGGACCGACCCTTACTTTGGTCTCTTACTACATGCAGCATAGTTTTGGGGGGCTCCGGAGTTTTGCACTACCAATGGTACTGCAGGTAAGTTAGGCAGAGAGAGGCCTGAGGAGGTGAGCAGGCACCCATAGGTGCAGGGGCATCAGCCTTGGCTCACCCACATGGATTGCTGTGAGTAAGGTCAGTGTGGGGCTGTGAGAACGTAGAGAGTAGATGATATTTGTGGATTCACTGGAAACAGAAAATGGTGCCTATTTTATACATGGGCAGTAAAATATGAGGATCAAGCTTGAATATAATATTAGAAATTATTGTGGAGTAACAGACTCCATTTATCTAAGAATTTTTAAGGCATTGACTCACTAATTGATCTTCCTTAAAAGATAATGACATGAGAAATAAGGAGGAAATAATATGTGACAAGCTAGATGTAATGACACGTCAACACTGATATACTAGACAGTGAATGATTTCATTCTCCTTTTAATGGAGCCGTAAAAAGGAGAATCCAACAAAGTGTTTTCATTAAAAAAGTAAATAAATAAAATAAAACTTTAAACGGAAGCAACCAGTTTCCTATGTGAAAGGCTAAATAAACTATGATTTTCTTTCCAGATTTCTGGAACTAAAAGATGCTTCTGGGGAAGCCGGGTTGGCTCAGTGGATTAAGCATTCACTTTGCAGTGCCGGGGACCGAGGATCGAATCCCGGCCCCAGCCCCAGCCTGTGCGGATCCATATGCTGAACTGGGGAGTTCCCCCAGTTCAGTTCTCTCTCTGTCTCTGTATCTCTCTCACTCCCTCTCTCTCTGTCAAAAATAATAAAAAAAATAAATAAATAAAAAATCATAAAAAAATAAATAAATAAAAGATGCTTCTGTTTAATTTCCATCTTTAGAGCACAATAGTGTCGGATCGTTTTCCTCTATCTGTTGAATAGACTATTACTTCTCAATGGCCAAGGTTAGATGAAAAAGAAACACCACCATACAGCAAATGGCAGCTTACCGCTTCTTACATATTTGACAATTATGCACTGAAAATATGTCTTAACTCTGCTTGTTTCTTCGGAAATTTCCCTCACATAGAATCTCTCATTCTTTAGCCTCCATTGCACTCAATGTGTTCCATGCCTGTTTGTAATACAATTAAGCAAATATTTATTTACTATGTGCCATCTGGGTAGTAACTGAATTACTTGTAATATTTCATTTGTAGCTGCCTAATAATTCTCTTAAGCAGATAATATTTCTCTGTGGTATAAATGAAAAGAATGAGCAGAGAAAACTTAAACAGTTTCCCAAACATGTACAGGCAGAAAAACCTATCTCTAGCACACACTCTTAACTAGTACCATTTACAGTTAGCTATGCATGTGCATACATTTTCCTACACTTCATAATTCACACAAGATTGGTCATATGTGCATGAAGTATGACAATTTATATGCTACTAAGGTTTATTTATTTATTTATTCAAAACATTTCACACGAATAAAGACCTAAGTCCAGTGTTACCTATCTAATCAAAATAATTAGAATTCATGAATGTATCATGTCAATTAGGATAGAAAAATTTTAGGCATAGGGAAACGAGGATATGATATTTGCAGTATATCTATTCCATAGTAGAATTTGTTTTTTGTTACATATTAATAGCTTCATTGTTTTTTTAATTGTTAAATTTATTGGGGTGACATTGGTGGGTAACAATTACATAGTTTCCAGGTGTACAAATCTACATTACATCATCCATGTACTGCATCATGTGCCCACCACCCAGAATCAATTATCTTCCTCCACCACCGAACATCTGACACCCACTCCCAAATCCTACTCCCCCCACTTCCCCCTCCACCCTCAACCCCCCACCCCCACCCCAGAGAGCAGGTATGTGTGTTGGGGGCAGGGGGAAGGCAGAGCTGTCTTCATAGTTGTAAATCATTAGTTGTGACATGGTTTCATTCTACACAGATGGGTGTGGGGCTGCCTGGGTTTGGGGCAAGAACCGAACCAGGGGCTTCCCACATGGGAAGTGAGAACCTTCACCACTGAGCCATCCCAGTGGTTACATATGTGTTTGCACAGGCCAGGG
>PVKE010011514.1:0-40074 GCA_004027555.1 Craseonycteris thonglongyai
GGGCATCCCTGTCTTCTTCCTGATTTCAGGAAAATAGGCTTCAGCTTTTCCCCACTCAGTATAATATTTGCTGAGGGTCTTTCATATATGGCCTTAATTAAGTTGAGGTACTTTCCTTCAATTCCCATTTTATTCAGTGTTTTTATCATAAATGGGTGTTGTATCTTGTCAAATGCTTTTTCTGCATCGATTGAGATAATCATGTGGCTTTTATCCTTTGTTTGGTTTATGTGCTGGATTACATTGATTGATTTGCATATGTTGAACCATCCTTGTGCCCCTGTGATGAATCCCACTTGGTCATGGTGAATAATCTTTTTAATGCATTGTTGTATTCTGTTAGCTAAAATTTTCTTTAAGATTTTTGCATCAGTGTTCATCAGTGAGATTGGCCTATAGTTTTCCTTTTTGGTATTGTCTTTCCCAGGTTTTGGTATTAGGGTGATATTAGCTTCATAGAAAGTGTTGGGTAGTACTGCCTCCTCTTGAATTTTCTGGAGTAGTTTGAGGAGGATGGGCATTAGTTCTTCTTTGAATGACTGGTAGATATCATTGGTAAAGCCATCTGGTCCAGGCCTTTTGCCTTTGGGCAATTTTTGGATAATTATTTCAAGTTCTCTACTGTTGATTGGTCTATTGAGGTTATCCAAATCTTCTTGGTTCAGATTAGGTAAACTATATGTTTCTAGAAATTTGTCCATTTCCTCTAGGTTGTCAAATTTGTTGTCATAGAGACTTTCATAGTAATCTCTTATGATTGTTTGTATTTCTGCAGCATCAGTTGTAATCTCTCCCCTATTGTCCTGTTATCTGGAAATATGAGATTTTTTCTTTGTACTTTGGCGAGCCTAGCCAGTGGTTTGTTGATTTTATTGAGTTTTTGAAAGAACCAGCTCTTTGTGGTGTTAATTTTATCTATTGTTTTTCTATTCTGAATTTCATTAAGTTCTGCTTTGATTTTTATTAATTCTTTTCTTCTGCTGGTTTTGGGGGACCTCTGTTCTTCTTTTTCTAGCTCTATAAGATGAGATGTGAGGGTGTTTACTTGTAGTTTTTCTTATTTCTTGAGATAGGCCTGTAATGATATAAATTTCCCTCTTAATACTGCTTTTGCTGTGTCCCAGAAATTGTGGTACGTCGTGTTTTCATTGTCATTTGTTTCTACAAATGTTTTAATCTCTTGTTTAATATCCTCTTTGATCCAGCTACTTTTTAATAGCATGTTGTTCAATCTCCACGTATATGTGGTTCTCTGTGCACTTGATCTTTTGCAATTGATCTCTAGTTTCAACGCTTTGTGATCTGAGAATACAGTTGGTATGATTTGGATGCCCTTAAATTTGGTGAGGTTGGATTTAAGTCCCAGGATATGGTCTATCCCTGAAAATGTTCCATGTGCACTAGAGTAAAATGTATTGCCCTTTGTTGTAGGATGGAATGACCTGTAAATGTCAATTATGTCCATTTCCTGCAATGTATCATTTAAAGCTGCAATCTCCTTATTTAGTTTCTGCTTGGATGATCTGTCCAATGTTGTCAGGGGTGGATTTAGATCCCCTACTATAATTGTATTTTTGTCATATTCTCCTTTTAGATCTGTTAGTAGTTGATTTATAAATTTTGGTGCTTCCTGATTGGGAGCATATATATTGATGAGTGTGATGTTTTCTTGTTGTATTGTCCCTTTTATCAAGATGTAATGACCATCTTTATGTCTTATTATTTTTTTATCCTGATGTATTTTTCATAAGAAATCAGTATGGCCACTCCAGCTTTTCTCTGAGTGCCATTTGCCTGGAGTATTGTTTTCCATCCTTTTACCCTGAGTCTATGTTTGTCCCTGTGGCTGAGGTGTGTCTCTTGTAGGCAGCATATGGTTTGATTTTTTTTTTAATCCAGTCGGCTACCCTGTGCCTCTTTATTGGTGAATTCAGTCCATTTACATTCAGGGTGATCATTGATATATGAAGATATCCTGTGTCCATTTCTTCTTTCCTTTTTATTTTTTTGTTGTCCCAACTTTCCTCCATTTATTTTGATTTCTGGATTCAGGTCGTATAGCCTCCTTTAGTATTTCTTGGAGTGCCGGTTTTGAGCTGGAGAATTCCCTCAGCTTCTGTATATCTGTAAAGGCCTTAATTCCTCCTTCATATCTGAAGGTTAATTTTGCTGGATAGTTCATTATTGGCTGGAAACGTCTCCCTTTTAATATTTTGAAGATTGGGCTCCACTCCCTCCTGGCTTGCAGAGTTTCTGCTGAGAAGTCTGGTGACAGCCTGATAGGTGTTCCTTTGAAAGTTATGTTTTGTTTTTCCCTGGCAGCCTTGAGGATTTTTTTCTTTGTCATTGATTTTTGTCATCTTCAGAACAATGTACCTTGGAGAAGATCTGCTAGGGTCTAGGAAGTTAGGGCTTCTGCTTTCCTCTTGGATTTGGGGCTGTAATTCTTTCCACAGGTTAGGGAAATTTTCATCCACTATTTGTTTTAGTAGACTGAGAAGATTTCATCTTGCTTCCTTCTGGTACCCCTATTATTCTAATATTCTTCTTTCTGATGGAGTCAGAAAGTTCTTGTAGGGCTCTTTCATTTCTCTTGATTTTCCTTTCCCTTTCTTCTTCCCTCTGTGACATTTCCATGTTTGTATCTTCAATTTCACTCATCCTTCCTCTAGCTGGTCAGCCCTGTTTCCTATGCTGGTCGGTTCTTTTTTCAGCTCTCCCATGATGCCTTTCATTTCAAGGAGTTCCTTTTGGTTCTGCTGTAGCTTGTCAATTTTGTAGGTAAAGTACTCATTTTGCTCAGAAAATTTCTTGTTGACGTCATTTGACTGTGTCTGGGTACTTTGCCAGCATTGAGTGAGCTCTCTGAGTGTCTTGATTAATGCAGCCCTGAATTCTGTTTCACTTAGATTTGATTCCAAGTGTGCAAGGTCCTTTACTAAAGACTGCCCCTGATCTTCTGGAGGGTCTTTGGATTCTTCGGTGTGCATTGTGTTTGATTTTGTTCTTTTTGCTTTAGTCATGAGTCTGTTTTCCCTCTGGGGGTTTGCCTATCAGATGGGCTTCTTTTTATTTTTCCTTTTGGGCTCAGTTGTGGGAGAAGGAGATTTTGGGAGAGGGTTGAGGGGTAGCAGACAGCTTCTGTGTCCTTGGGCACTTCAGGTTGCTGTCTTAGCTGTTAGATAGCAGGGTAGTAAAGGTGTGGCCAGGGTTGGGGGCATGTGAGTAGGAGCTAGGGCGGGCCTGAGACACAATAGCAGATTCCTCTTTCAGTAGGGGGGCTGGTGGTTCAGTGCGGGCGGGGTACATGAGCTCTGGTCTTTCCTCCTCCTGGCTGCCCCTCCTTCACTTGTATCTGTAAGGCACGCCCACAGGGCAGCACTTGGATGGGCTGGGGCTTGGCAGAGGCCCGGGTCGGTCACGCTTTCCCACGCACAGGCAATGACACCGCGGAGACCCGGTCGGCAGCCCAGTTGCGTGCGGGGTCCACAACGCCCCAGAGGCCCGGTGGGCGGGAAGCCAAAAGTCTAGCTGCGTGCTCACGAGCCGGCGGCAGCGCTGCAGTGGCCTAGTGGGCAGGGCGCTGAAAGCCGTTCCCGTGCGCCGGCAGCAGCACTGCGGCGGCCTGGCGAGCAGGGCGCCAAAAGCTCTGTAGTGCACTGAGCAGGCAGCAGCGCTGAGGTGGCCCGGTGGGCGGGGCACTGAAAGCCCATCCGCTCACTTGCATGCAGGCAGCTGCGCTGCAGCGGCTTGGTGAGCGGGGCACCAAAAACCCAATTGCAAGCTGGCAAGCAGGCAGCGGTGTTGTGGCGGCCCTCTAGGTGGGGCGCCGAAAGCCCAGTTGCACACTGGCAGTGGCGCCTCGGAGGACCGGTGGGTGGGGCGCCGCAAGCCCTTTGCGCACAGGCCGTAGCTCGGGCGGCAGCCGCTCTATGCTCCTGGCTCTGTTGAGACCGCCGGATTCACTCTAAGTATGTCTAATGCAGGTATGCCCACTCAAGCCCCAGCCCTCACTCCAAGAGCCCTGTCTTCAGAAGGCGCTCCTTCACAGTCAATCTCCGTAAATCAGGGGTGCTGAGCTGTTGTGGGCTGGTGCCCTCCTCTCACCCTGCCCGCCGGGAAGTGCAGCTGCCCTGCTCCACAGTCCCTGTTCCACTTTAGGCTCTGTGATCTGATTAGGGCACTGTGTACTGTCCCTTGAGTTCGGATGTTAAATTTTCCACAATCTTGTGGGGATTCCACGCTCCCTAGGTTTCGGCTTCCAGCCTGCCCTCGATCCAGCTCCACTTTGACCGTAGTCCTCAATCCCCCTTTGTTTTTGCCTGCCACGGGCCGCGCTCTGAGTCTCTGTCCCCGAACCGCTGCTTCCCTTTTCGTCTCTCTCTCTCTTCTTTTTTCACTAACCTTTGTGTGTTGTTCTGCGTTGTGTGGTTTTTTTAGTTGAGGTTTCTTCTCAGGGTTTCCCCTGTGGATTCCCCTCAGTTCACAAGACCCTTCCCAGGCAGTTATCGGTGTTCTCCTCTCATGCTGCCATCTTGGATCTCATGAATTAGCTCTTGACACATAATAGTATTTCCCTAAGGCAGATCACTTAGAAGTGACTGCATTATGCTGTCAAGTTTTGTTTTGCCTTTTCCTCTAAAAGCTCATTTGATTTCTTACCTAAGCTTTGGACTTTAAAAAGTTTACATTTTCTTTGATATTCCTTTAGCTTTCGACAGACCTGGGAAGAACACTGTTTTGTGACCCGGTAGGTCTTAACAAATCACGTGTGGTAGATCCAACAGCAAGCAACTGAAACTATCTCTCTATAACCAGCTTCTTGAGTAGGTCACTAAAGCCAAATATTAACCCAAATAAGGCAGTGGGAAAATGGAGAGACACCATTTGGGCAGGTAAGGCTTTGCAAAAAGCCAATAGACTTAAGGATGTTACCTTTTAATCTTACATTTTAATGTACTACTTTTTGTGGATTTTTACCTTTATGTTTAATACTATTAATATAATAACTTAAGCTATCTTGCCTTTAGCCAATAAACACAGCCTACCCAAAAGATTTATATGGCTTCCGTCTGTCATCCGAGTATATGAGACAGGAAGACAAACTATGAGGAACTATCAGGGATAAAAAATAGCTGAAATAGCATTTTCATGGCTGCATTCCCTGGCCTGGTCTTCTATATGGACACCTGTTCTCATACCTTCTGTCTCTGGTAATAAGTGATTTCTGGCTGTATTGTGTTAATCTTTAGACGTTGCCTTCCTCCTTTAGGTTGTATTTATTTCAGCATCACCTTGATTTCCTATTCTTTATTCATTTTTTTCAACTTGACTTTGCTTATTAGCCCCTACTTCTGGATTTGCTCTACACTTACTTTGCCTATCTGCCCTTAGTTTGATCTAGTTTGATCTTCAGATATTTTATGAATCTTCATCACATAATTGTTGGTCACACATCATCCTCCATCTAATTGCTGTATTTATTTCTGCTTCTAATCATTTCAGTGCTCCTTATCCCAGTGTATTATGTCCCCCTGTGTCTAGCACTGTGCTGGATACTCTGGAAGAAATATTTTAAAAAGTATAAGATAAGGTTCTTTTCTACCTATGTAGAATACTGCTTTTCCTCTATGTCTAAATTTTTAATGACCAGATTCTTCCCTAGCCTGAAATTGGCAGTCATTTTTTCTTTTATATTCCTCTAGCATTTATTGTGTAGGTGGCTCAGGATCATATAAGTGATACTGCACCATTGCTTAATGTTTGTATTATGATAAGCTCTTGGAAAGCAAGTCTTCAGATCTCATTCCCTGGCAGAGTGTCTTACACAGAATAGATGTCAATGTCTGCTAGACTATGTCATATAACCCAGTTCTAAATGGAACTATATAGTTTTGAGTGTTAAGTAGTGTTGTCCCATAGAAATTTATGTGATGATTGAAATAGTCTATATCTTTGTTGCCCAATGTGGCAATCACTAGCCACTTTTTCTGTTAACACTTAAAATATGGCTACTGTGACTAAGGAGTTCAATTTAAGTTTTATGTGACTATAATTTAAGACTTAATCAGCCACATGTGGGTAGGAACTACCAAATTGGATAAAATGTGCTACAGGAATCTGGAAAATGGAAATATAAATGTGGACTATGACTTGGAGCAGTCCTCATAGAGAAAGACAACCTTGGGTCTTGATGGGAAGCAGAAAGAAGCGGTGACATGTTTTAAGTGAAGAGTTGTAGCACAAGCTCAGAGGTGATTGCCAATCTTATATTTGGGATTAATTTGAAGACTTGAAGTTAGGAGAATTTGAGAACTCGAAATAGTAATAATAACGGCAGTCATTTATTGCTATTACAAGTCACATACTCATAGTAATTTAATCTTTACAACAATACTGTGACTTAGAAAATAAACATAGCTTGCCCAAGGGTAAACATGAATATATTGTATATCTGAGATTTGCACTAAAGTCTGTCTAGCTCAAAAACCTTAATTCTCAATCACAGAGTTATTCTGTCTCATGCTATGACATGTTAAGAAAGACTTACAAGTAGAAAACAGTCCAAATGTTCTTTATCTGATAAATAAGTTAACAAATAATATGTCCAGCCCATGAATGCTACTTAACAATATAAAAAATAACAAGCTACAAATAAATGAAATAACATGGATGAATCTCAAATGTGTCATGGTAAGTGAAAGAAGCCAGATATAAAAGTCTACATACTGTATGATTCCATTTATATGACATTCTAGAATAAGTAAAATTATGGAGACAGAAAACATATCAGTGGCTGATGTAGACTGGGAGTAGAGGGAGGGAGTGACTATAAAGAAATTAGAAAGTTTGAGGGAGGGTAATGAAAGTATTCTGTATTTTGATTATAGTATTGGTTACATGATTATGCATTTGTCAAACTCACAGAACTGAGAACCAAAAAGGGTAAATTTTATTGCATGTAAATTGCACTTCAGTACACTTGACTGGAAAATAAAGAAAGACTTACAAGTAGATCCAAATTTATTTTCACAAAGGCAGGTGGGAATACAGTTGGTTATCCTAACTCAGACTCTTTTGAAAAATAAATAATTCTGAATTTCTTGTCTCTAAGCATATCTTCATATTTATGATATACATATACACATATAACAGAAAAATGATGTAGGAATTGAGGACTCTTAAAAGATGTGTGTATGTGCATGCACATGTGTGTGTGTCTGTGTGTCTGAAGCAGTTAAATTTGTACTTAACATGAGTGGACACAGTGAATGTTTTTTCAACTTGGTGTTTATTTGCCATTGGCATGGGAAAGAGTGTGGAGGTAGAAAAGGAAGAGATATTTTAATTAAACCTGAATGGTAAAATGTCATATGATTTATCCCATTTTCCTTTTATTTTGTTTAAGTGAAAAATAACTACCATATGAGGTCATCAGCCCTTTGGAAATCTTGCTTTAAAATTTCCCAATACATGATGAAATTCTTATTTTTACAATAAGCTACTATATGAGACAATAGTACAACAATTATCTTTTTTCATATAGTGATTTCCTCCTTTTATATTTCCAAGAAAATTATCATGCAGAATTATCTAAAAGGCTTACATGACTTTGTCTTCACTCATGTTTGTGTGTGTGTTCATAAAGCCATAAATACATACAATTCTTAGGCAAGAGGGGACATTAAGATATTATATGGCCCAGGTTTTTGTCTGTGAGCAGATAAGGGGTTATCTATATGTTATAATTGAAGAGGTGATGTACAGAGTGATTAAATAACTTCCCCATGATCTCATTTCTAATGCTTAGGGCTTTATGCTTAAAGAATGATTAATCTTAAATAACTATAAACAAGATTAACTAATAATTATAATTTAAGTGCTTTTTTTTGGGTTTTCTATTTTAAGATTTGTCTGAGTTCAAGCTTTAGTAACATCATATATAATAATACCTCAATAATCCTTGTTAATTTTTTAAAAATAATCTTACTAGGGGAAATCTGAATTACAGGATATGCTATTCTTTGAATAGACTGCATTTATCAGTGTAGAGTTTGAGGTAAGGAATCTGAGTACACTTTCCTGGCTCTAAAGTATTAAACAAATGTCTCTTTTTTTTCTTTGATTTTCTTTTTTTGGTTTAAGTATTTTTTTTAATGTTAAATTTATTGGGGTGACACTGGTTAATAAAAATTATATAGCTTCCAGGTATACATACAGCTCTACAATACATCTTCTATGGATTACATTATGTGCTCACCACCCAGAGTTAGTTCTTTTTCTATCATCATATATTTGAGTCCTCCTCCCTCCTGCCCCACACCCTCCCCACTTACCCTCAGGTAACTACTAAACTATTGATTGTGTCCATGAGTTTGTTGTTGTTGTTGTTGTTGCTGCTGTTGTTGTCACTTTCAGTTTAAGTTTCACATGTGAATGAAGTCATATGGTTCTTGTTGTTTTTTTTTTCTGTCTGGCTTATTTCACTTTGCATGATGATCTCAAGGTCCACCCATGTTGTTGTGAATGGCTCTATTTCATCTTTTCTTAAGGCTGTGTAATATTCCATTGTGTAAATGTACCACAACTTCTTTATCCAGTCATCTGTCAAAGGATACTATGTTTATTTCCATGACTTGGCCACTGTGAACAGTGCTGTGATGAACATTGGGGGCATATATATCTTTCAGATTTTCAAATTTTGGGGGTAGATGCCCAGAAGGGGAATAGATGGGTTGAATAGTAATTCTATTCTTAATTTTTTGAGGAACCTTCATACTGTCCTCCGTAGCGATTATACTAGTTTGCATTCCCACCAGCAGTATACAAGGGTTCATTTTCTTCCACAACTTCTCTAACACTTGATGTTCCCTGCCTTGCCAAGTACAGCCATTCTAACAGATGTGAGAAGTGGTATCTCATTGTGGTTTTGATTTGCATTTCCCTAATAGCTAGTGAAATTGAACATTTTTTTACGTATCTGTTGGCCATTTGTGTGTCTTTATACGATTACTCTGTCTGGTCTTCTGCCATTTTTTAATTGGATTTCTTTTTTCGGTTAAGTGTGTGAGTTCTTTATATATTTTAGATATTAGCTCTTTATCAGAGGTGTTGTTTGCAAATATTTTCTCTCATTCAGTTGGTTGTCTCTGCTTTGTTAATGATTTCTTTTGCTGTATAGAAATGTTTTAGTTTGATATAATCCCATTCATTTATTTTTGCTTTTACTTCCCTTGCCTTTGAGGTCAGGTTCATAAAGTCTTCTCTGAACCCAAGGTCTATGAATTTAGTATTGATGTTTTCTTCTATATAGTTTATTATTTTGGGTCTTATGTCAAGGTCTTTAATTTATTTTGAGTTATTTTTGGCATATGGTGACCATTTGCAGTCCAGATTCAGTCTTTTGTACGTGTTCTGTCAAATTTCTCAGCACCATTTACTGAAGAGGCTTCTTTTCTCCATTGAATATTTTTGCTCCTTTGTCAAAAATTGTATGCCCATATATTTGTGGGTTTACTTCTGGGTTTTTGGTTCTGTTCCATTGGTCTGTATGTTTATTTTTCTATCAATACCAAGCTGTTTTGATTGCTAATGCTTTGTAGTATAGACTGAAATCAGGGAGGATGATGCCTCCAGCCTTATTATTATTATTTTTTTTACATGGGATTGCTTTGCAACTCAGGTTCTTTGTGGTTCCATACAGATCTGTTGATATTTTATTTCTTGATCTATTTCCCAAAAGACTCTCTTTGGAATTTTTTTTTAAGATTTATTTTATTGATTTTTGACAGAGAGAAACAGAGACAGAGAGAGACAGAGAGAAGGGGGAGGGCCCAGAGCAGTCTCCATAGTTGACATTAGTTTTCCATATAGTTTCACTCCACAGGTGGGCACAGGGCTGCGCAGGGCAGAAACTGGGTTGGGAGCCCCCCACATAGGTCCCGGCAAGCACTGAACTGGGGGCACACCCCAGTTCAGCATGTGGGTCTGCATGAACCAAGGCTGGGATTCGATCCTTGGTCCCCGGGGCTTCAAAGTGAGCGCTTAATCCGCTGAGCCACCCCAGCTTCCTTCTCTCTTTGGAATTTTGGTGGGAATTGCATTAAATCTGTATATTGCTGTGAATAATATGGCCATTTTAACTATGCTGATTCTTCCAATCCATGAACATGGAATATCTTTCCAATTCTTTGTGTCCTCTCAATTTTTTTAAATAGTATCTTATAGTTTTCGGTTATTAAATCCTTCCTGTTCTTTGTTAAGTTTATCCCTAGGTATTTTATTCTTTTTATTGTGATTACAAAGGGTATTGTTTTTCTCATTTCATTTTTGAAAGTTTTTTGTTGGTGTATAAAAATGCCACTGAGTCTTGAACATCAGTTTTGTATCCTGAAACTTTCCTGTATTTGCTTATTGTTTCTAATAATTTTCTGGTGGAACCTTTAGTATTTTTTATATAAAGGATTGTACAGTCTGGAATCAGTGACAGCTTAACTTTTTCTCTCCCAATTTGGATGCCTTTTCTTTCTTTCTGTTGCCTGGTTGCTCTGGCTAGAACTTCTAGTACTGTATTGAAAAGTTGTGGTGCCAGAGGGAATCTCTGTCTTGTTCCTGATTTTAGGAGAATAAGCTTCAATTTTTTCCTATTCAATATGATATTCACTAAAGGTTTCTCATAGATTGCTTTTATTATGTTGAGGTACTTCCCTTCTATACCCATTTTGTTGAGTGTTTTGATTGTAAATGGATGTTGTATATTGTTGAATGCTCTTTCTGCATGAATTGATATAATGATATAGTTTCTATCTTTTATTTTGTTTATTGGCTGTATCACATTGTTCAATTTACATATGTTGAACCATCCTTGTTCCCATGAGATGAATCCCATTTGGTTGTGTTGTGTTATCCATTTTTTTTAAATGGAGAAATATATTTTATCTATGAATATAAATATGGACATATATAAATACATGTAATTTAGAATTAATTCATTTTTATTATTTATTTATTATTATTATTTTTTATTGTTAAATTTATTGGAGTGACATTGGTTGGCAATATAGTTTCCAGGTGTACAACTCTACATTACATCATCTTATGTATCACATTATGTGCTTACCACCCACGATCAGCTCTTCTTTCATCACCACATATCTGTTGCCCACTCCTAACTCCCTTCCCCACTCTCCCTCCCTCATCCCCCCTCACAGTCAGGTAACCATCAATCTGTTGAGTGTGTCCATAAATTTTGTTTCTTTGTTACTTTCAATTTTATATTCCACCTATAAGTGAAGGCCATATGTTTCCTGATTCTTTCTGTCTGACTTATTTCGCTTAATAAGATGGTTTCAAGGTCCATCCATGTTTTCACAAATGACTATATTTTATCTTTTCCTATCGCTGAGTAGTATTCCATTGTGTAAATGTACCACAACTTTATTCAATCATCTATTAAAGGACACTTTGTTTGTTTCCATGACTTGGCTACCATGAACAGAGCTGTGATGAACATTTGGGTACAGATATCTTTGCAGATTAAGGTTTTCATGTTTTTTGGATAGATATCCAGTAGAGGGATTGCTGGGTCATTTGGCAATTCCATTTCTAATTTTTTGAGGAATCTCCATACAGCCTTCCATTAGTAGTTGTACCAGTTTATATTCCCACCAGCAGTGTATGAGGGTCCTTTTTTCTTCACAGCCTCTCCAGCATTTGTTGTTCTTTGTCTTGTTGATTATAGCCATTCTAACAGGTATGAGATGATATCTCATTGTGGTTTTTATTTGTATCTCCCTAAATGTTAGTGAAGTTGAACATATTTTCATATATCTGTTGGCTGTTTGTATGTCTTCATGAGAAATGTGTCTATTTAGGTCTTCTGTCCATTGTTTTTTAAATGGATTGTTTGTTTTTTTGTTGTTGAGTTGTACAAGTTCTTTATATGTTTTTGGTATTAGACCCCTATCAGAGGAGTTGTTTGCAAATATTTTCTCCCAGTTGGTTGGTTGCCTCCTTGCTTTGTGGATGGTTTCCTTTGCAGTGTAAAAGCTTTTTAGCCTGATAAAATCCCATTCATTTTTTTTTTTTTTTTTTTTTGCTTTTACCTCCCTTGTAATTGAGGTGAGGTTCAAGTCCTCCCTGAATCCTCGATCTGTAAGTTTAGTACCAAAATTTTTTTCTGTGCAATTTATTGTTTTGGGTCTTATTTGGAGGTCTTTAATCCATTTTGAGTTAATTTTGGTATATGGTGAGAGATCGCAGTTTACATTCAGCCTTTTGCATGTGGTTTTCCAATTTTCCCAACACCATTTACTGAAGAGCCTTTCTTTTCCCCACTGTATATTTTTCGCTTTTTTGTCCAAAATAAGCTGTCCATATATTTGTGAGTTTATTTAATATATTTTTATTTATTTATTTATTTTTGACAGAGAGAGAGAGAGAGAGAGATACAGAGACAGAGAGAGATACAGAGACAGAGAGAGATACAGAGACAGAGAGAGAACTGAACTGGGGGAGCTCCCAGTTCAGCATATGGTTCCTCACGGGCCGGGGCCGGGATTCGATCCTCGGTCCCCAGCGCTGCAAAGTGAGATTATTTCTGGGTTTTCAAAACTGTTCCATTGGTCTGTGTATCTGTTTTTCAACCAATACCAAGCTGTTTTGTTTACTGAGGCTTTGTAGTGTACATTAAAGTTGGGTAGTGAGATGCTTCCAGCTTTATCCTTTCTTGTTAGAATAGCTTTGGTGAGTTGGGGTATTTTTTGGTTTCATACAAATTTTATGATTAAAAAAAATCTATTTCTTAAAAGAATGTCTGTGGGATTTTGATGTGAATGGCATTGAATCTGTATATTGCTTTGGGTAGTGTGGCCATTTTAACTATGTTGATTCTTCCAATCCATGAACATGAAATATCTTTCCATTTCTTTTTGTCTTCTATAATCTCTTTTAACAGTGTCTTATATTTTTCAGTGTATAAGTCCTTCATGTTCTTTGTTAGATTTATCCCTAGGTATTTCATTTTTTTTTGTTTGCAATGGCAAAGGGAATGAATCTTCTCATCTCTGTTTCTGAAGTTTTGTTGTTGGCATGCAGTTGATTTTGGGACATTGATTTTGTAGCCTGCGACTTTACTGTATTTGTAATAGATTTGTGATAGAGTATTTAGAGTTTTCTATATAAAAGATCTTGTCATCTGCAAAGAATGACAGTTTGACTTCTTTCTCCCTGATTCTAATACTTTTATTCCTTTCTCTTTTCTGATTGCTCTGGCTAGAACTTCCAACACTATGTTGAATAGCAGTGGTAACTGGGGCATCCCTGTCTTATTCCTGATTTTAGGAAAATAGGCTTAAGCTTTTCCCCATTAAATATAATATTTGCTGAGGGTTTGTCATATATGTTGAGGTACTTTTCTTCAATTCCCATTTTATTCAGTGTTTTTATTATAGATGGGTGTTGTATCTTGTTGAATGCTTTTTCTGCATCAATTGAGATAATCATGTGGTTTTTATCCTTTGTTTGGTTTATGTGCTGGATTACATTGATTTATTTGCATATGTTGAGTCATCTTTGTGCCCCTGGAGTGAATCCCACTTGATCACGATGAATAATCGTTTTAAGAATTGTATTCTGTTAGCTAAAATTTTGTGTAGGATTTTGTATCAGTGATCATCAGGGAGATTGGCCTATAGTTATCCCTTTTGCTAATGTCCTTCCCAGGTTTTGGTGTTAGGGAAATACTGGCTTCATAGAATGAGTTGAGTAGTATTGCTTCCTCTTGAATTATTGGGAGTAATCTGAGGAAAATAGGCAACACTCTTCTTTGAATGATTGGTAAATTTCATTGGTAAAACCATCTGGTCCAAGACTTTTGCTTTTGGGCAGGTTTTGAACAGTTATTTCAAGTTCTGTACTGTTTATTGGTCTATTTAGGTTATCCAAATCTTCTTAGTTCAGTCTAGGTAAACTATATGTTTCTAGAAATTTATCCATATCCTCTAGATTGTCAAATTTGATGGCATAGAGTCTCTCATTATAATGCCTTATGATTGTTTGTATTCCTGTAGTGTCAGTTGTGTTCTCTCCCCTATTGTTCTGAATTCTGGAAACATGATATATTTATGTTTGTCCTTTGGTGAGCCTAGACAGTGGTTTATCAATTTTATTGATTTTTTCAAAGAACCAGCTCTTTGTGGCATTAATTTTATTTATTGTTTTTCTATTCTGAATTTCATTAAATTCTGCTTTAATTTTCATTAGCTTTTTCCTTCTGCTGGCTTTGGGGTTTCTTTGCTTGTCTTTTTCTAGAGTTTTAAAACTGGGTGTTAGGGTGTTTACCTGTAGTTTTTCTTATTTCTTGAGATAGACCTGTAATGATATAAATTTCCTTCTTATTACTGCTTTTGATGTGTCCCAGAAATTTTGGTACATTTTATTTTCATTGTCATTCATTTCTACCAATTTTCTAATCTCTTGTTTTATTTCTTCTTTGATCCAGTCATTTTTTAATAGCATGTTGTTCAATCTTCACGTGTATATGATTTTTTATTCTTTCCTTTTACAGTTGATCTACTAGTTTCAAAGCTTAGTGGTCTGAGAATACACTTGGTATGATTTGAGTGTTCTTAAATTTGTTGAGGTTAGATTTATTTCAAGGATATGGTCTAACCTTGAAAATATTTCATATGCACTAGAATAAAATATATAGTCCTATGTTGCATGATGGAGTATCCTTTGAGTTTCAATTGTGTCCATTTCCTTTAATGTATCATTTAAGAGTGTAACTTCCTTATTTATTTTCTGCTTGGATGATCTGTCCAGTGTTGCCAAGGAGGTGTTTAGATCCCTGGCTATAAGTGTATCTTTGTCAAATTCTCTTATTAGATCTATTAGTAATTGCTTTGTAAATTTTGGTGCTTCCTGATTAGAGACATATATATTGATGAGTGTCATGTTTTCTTGATGTATTTTTCCTTTTATCAAAATGAAATGACCATCTTTATGTCTTATTATTATTTTTTGTCCTGATGTCTATTTCATCAGAAATCAGTATGATCGTTCCTGCTTTTCTCTGACTGCCATTTGCCGAGAGTATTGTTTTCCATCCTTTTACCCTGAGTCTATGGCTTTTCTTGTGGCTGAGGTGTGTCTCTTGTAGGCAGCATATGGTTGGATTTTGTTTTTTAATCCAATTGGCTACTCTGTGCCTCTTTATTGCTGAATTCAGTCCATTCACAATTAGGGTGATGATTGATTTGTAAGGATTTCCTGTAATAATTTCTTCCTTCCTTTTTATTTCTTTGCTGTTCCAACTATTCTCATTTATTTTGATTTCTTGATTCAGGCAAATAGCCTTCTTCAGTATTTCTTGGAATGCCAATTTTGAGCTGTAGAATTCCCTCAGCTTCTGTATATCTGAAAAGGCCTTAATTCCTCCTTCATATCTAATGGTTAATTTTGCTGGATAGTTCATTCTTGGCTGAAAATTTCTCTCTTTTAATATTTTGAAGATTGGGCTCCACTCCCTCCTGGCTTGCAGAGTTTCCCTGAGAAGTCTGATGAAAGCCTGATAGATTTTCCTTTGAAAGTTATATATATATATATATATATATATATATATATATATATATATATATTTTATTTTGTCAGCCTTGAGGATCCTTTCTTTGTGTTTGGTTTTTGTCATCTTCAGAATAATGTGCCTTGGAGAAGATCTGCTAGGTTCTATGTAGTTAAGGCTCTTGTTTGCCTCTTGAATTTGGGGTTCTGTTCTTTCCATAGGTTAGGAAAATTGTCATTTACTATCTGCTTTAGAATACTCTGAGAAGATTCCATTTCACTTCCCTCTGTTACCCTTATTATTCTAATACTGCTTTTTCTGATGGAGTCAGAGTTCCTGTAGTGCTTTTTGATTTCTCTTGACTCTCATATCACTTTCTTCTTCCCTCTGTGAAATTTCCATGTTTCTATCTTCGATTTTACTAATTCTTTTCTCTAGCTGGTCATCCTTATTTCCTATATTGGTTAGTTTTTTTCTTAGCTCTCCCATTATGCCTTTAGTTTCGAAGAGTTCCTTTTGGTTCCGGTCTAACTTCACAATTTTGTTAGTAAGGTATTCATTTTGAACAGAAAATTTCTTGTTGAGGTCATTTAACTGTGTCTGGGTACTTTGCCAGCATTTACTGAGCTCTCTGAGTGTCTTGAGTATTGCAACCCTGAATTCTGTTGCACTTAGATTATTTGCTTCCAAGTCTGTAAGTTACTTTTCTAAAGATTATCCATATTTTTTTGGAGTAGCTTTGAATTCTGAGGTGTTCATTGTGTTTAATGTGGTTTTTTTCACCTTAGGCATGACTATGTTTTCACTCTGGGGGCTTTCCTAGAAGATGGGTTTCTCTTTTTTTTTCTTATGTTTTGTTCCAATTGTCTTAGTCTCGATGCTTCTCCTCTTGAGGAGAGTGAGGTGGGCTGTGGTCTGACTGCAGCCTGGTATGTCTCTTCTGTGTAGCAGATTGCAATAAGGGCTCAGTTGAGGGGCGACGAGTTTTTGGGAGAGGGTTGAGGGAAGCAGTCAGTTTCTGTGTCATGTGGTTACACTTCAGGTTGCTGACTTAGCTGGTAGAAGGCAGAGCAGTGGAGGTGTGGGCGGGGGTGGGAGAGTGTGGGTAGGTGCTGGGGCAGGTATGAGACACAATAGTAGATTCCTCTGTCAGCAGTGGGGCTGGCGGGTCAGTGTCGGAGGAGGTGTGCAGCTCGGTCTTTCTCTATCTTCTCTACTGTGCTCGGGTTGCTTTCACTTCAAGAGCCCTGGCTTGGAAAGCAGCTCCCTAAGAGCCAATTCTATTCAGCTCAGCTGTGCTGCTTCTGTAGTCCAGCAACTTGGCACAATGAGCTATTCCTGGCAGGCTGGTGCCCTGTTTTTTCACTGCCCTGGTAAGTTTAGCCCCCTACTCCTGTTCTGTGGTCCCTATTCCACCTCAGGCATGGTGATCTGAGTGGGGCAAAGGGTGCCACCCCTTGAGTTCATATATTAAATTGTCCACAGTCTCATGGGGCTTCCACTCTCTTTGGGTCTTGGCTTCCAGCCTGCCAGGATCTAACTTCACTTTGATGGTAGTCGTCCAATCCCCCTTTTTTTCTGCCAGACCCGGGTCACGTTTTGTGTCCTTGTTCCCATTCTTCTCCTTCTCCTCCCTTCTACAACTTGCTCCTTTTTCCTCTAACCTTCAAATGTTCTGAGTTGCGTGGTTCTCTCAATTGAGGGTGTTTTTCAGGGTTTCTCCTGTGGAGTCCTCTTTGTTCAAAAGTCCCTTCCCAGGTAGGCATCAGGGTTCTACTCCCATGCCATCATCTTTGTTCTCTTTGTTATTCTTTTTATGTGTTGTTCTGGTCTATTTGCCAGTTTTTTGTTTTGTTTTGTTTTATTTAGGATTTTCGCCTCTGTGTTCATCAAAGATATTGGTCTATAACGTTTTCTTTTTCTGTGTTATCTGTGCCAGGCTTTGATGTTAGGATAATGTTGGCCTTTTTGAATGATTTGGGAAGTATTGCCTCTTCAATTTCTTGGAAGAATTTGAGGAGGATAGGTGTTAATTCCTCTTCGAATGCCTGGTAAAACTCATTAGCGAGGACATCTAGACCTGGACTCCTGCTTTTGGGGAGGTGTTGGATGACTGTTTCCATTTCCTTATTGTTGATTAGTCTATTTTGATTATCCAGTTCTTGGTTCAGTCTTTTTAGACTATAAGTTTCTGGAAACTTGTCCATTTATTTTATGTTGTTGAATTTGGTGGCTTATAGTTCTTCATAGTATTTTCGTATGATCCTTTGTAGTTTTGTGGGATCAGTCATAATTTCTCCCCTTTCATTTCTAATTTTGCTTATTTGTGTTTTTTTTCTCTTTGTCACTTGGTGAGCCTAGCCAGGGGGGTCATTAGTTTTATTGATTTTTTTTTTCAAAGAACCAGCTTTGGTGAATTAATATTTTTATTGTTTTCTTTTCTCTATTTCATTTAGTTATTCTCTAATTTTTATTATTTTCTTCCTTCTGTTGATTGGACATTTTTGTTCTTCTTTCTTTAGTTCTTGAAGATGGGATTTTAGGTTTATGGGCTTTTTTTTTTGTTTCTTGCGATAGGACTGTAATGATATTAATTTCCCTCTTATTGCTGCCTTTGCTGTATCCAATTAATTTTGATACATTGTATTTCCATTGTCATTAGTTTCTATGTATTTTTAATGTCTTATTTCTTCTTTGATCTAGTTATTTTTAATAACATGTGGTTTAAATTCCATGGATATGTGATTTTTCCTGCTTTCTTTTTGCAGTTGATCTCCAATTTCAAAGCTTTGTGGTCAGAGAATACACTTGGTATAATTTCAGTGTTCTTAAATTTTCTGAGGCTAGTTTTGTGTCCCTGTATATGGTCTATCCTTGAGAATGTTTCATGTGTACCAGAAAAGTACATATATTTTTGTGTTGTAGAATGGAATGTCCTGTAAATGTCAATAATGTCCAGTTGCTGTAATGTATCATATAAAGTTGACATTTTCTTATTTATTTTCTGTTTAGATGGTCTGTCCATGGCTGTGAAGGGGGTGTTTAGGTCCCCTACTATAGCTGTGTTTTTTGTCAGGTTCTCCTTATAGATCTGTTAGTGGTTGCTTTGTAAATTGGGGGTATTAATGAGTGTCATTTCTTCTTCTTGTTGCACTGCTCCCATTATTGTTATGAAATGTCCACCTTTGTTTCTTATTATCTTTGTTATCCTGAAGTCTGTCTTTTCAGATGTAAGTATGGCTATTTCTGCTTTTCTCTGAATGCCATTTGCTTGGAGTATTGTTTTCCACTCTTTCACTTTGAGTCTGTGTTGGTCCTTGTGGCTGAGGTGTATCTCTTGGTGATAGCATATGGATAGGTTTTTTTTTTTTTTTTAAAGATCTATCCACTGTTTTTGACAGAGAGAGAGACACACAGTGTCAGAGACAGAAAGAAGGGGGAGGGCCCAGAACAGTCTCCACAGCCGCACATCATTGGGTTTGCCACATAGTTTCACTCCACAGGTGGGTGGGGCTGCACAGGGCAGGAACTGGGCTGGGGTCCTGCCCCAGTGAGAACTGAACTGGGGGCACTCCCCAGCTCAGCACAAGGGTCTGCATGGGCCAGGACTCAATCCCCGGTCCGGGGGCTGCAAAGTGAGCGCCCAACCCACTGAGCCATTCCAACCCCTCCTAGGTTTTGTTTTTAATCCACTCTGCTACTCTGTGCCTTTTTATTGGTTATTGCAGTCCATTTACATTTATGGTGATGATTGATAGATATATGAATATTTCCTTTGCTCATTTTATCTTCTGCTTTTTGGTAGCTTGATGTCTTAATATCTTCTTTGATTTTTTCTTGCTGTCAGTTTTTTTAGTTTTATGGTGTGCTATGATTTTTCCTTGTGTTTCCTCTGTTTTTGAGTATGTGTTTTCTTTTGAGTCTTTTTTTGAATTGTTACCATGAGGTTTATGAAAAATAAAGTTTCATATATGTGGTGGATTCTCTTTTTAAAGTGTGCTTCTCTCCATTTTCTTTTGAAAATTTAAAACTTTACCTCCTCTCTTTTTATGTTTTTGTTGTCCCAACTGTTCCCCATTTGTTTTGATGTTTTGTTTCAGGTTGAATAGCCTCCTTCAGTATTTCCTGACATGTTAGTCTTGTGCTAGAGAATTTCCTCAGCTTTTCTATGTCTGAAAAGTTCTTTATTCCTCCTTAATATCTAAGGATAACTTTGCAGTATAGATTATTCTGGGTTGATAGTTACTCTCTTTTAATATTTTGAGTATTTGATTCTACTCCCTCCTGACTTGTTGAGTTTCTGCTGAGCAATCTGATGATAGCCTGATGGACTCTTCTTTGAAGGTTATGTTTCCCCCCCTCCCCTTTCTGCCTGTGAGATATCGTTCCTTAATCTTTCATTTTTGAGATCTTCATAATGTGCCTTGGAAAAAGTCTGCTAGCACTCAGGTAACTTGGGATCCTGTTTTCTTCTTGAATTGGGGATTCCAGTTTCCATAGGTTTTGAAAATTCTCATTTATTATTTGTTTGAATAAGCTCGCTGTGGATTTCTGCTTTATCCCTTGTGGTACTTCTATTATTCTTATGTTGTTCTTTTAAATGTTGTCAGAAATGCCTTGTATGTTTCTCTTATTTCTTTTGACTCTCAAATTTTTCTCTTCTTTTTTCTGTGACATTTCCATATTTCTATATTTGATATTGCTAAATCTTTCCTTCATTTTGTTGTTCATGCTTCCTATGCTAACTATTTCATTCTTTATTACTTTTATTGCATTGTGTATCTCCAAGATTTCTATTTGATTCTTTTTTATAGTTTCAATTTCTGTTAAAGTATTTCTTTATTTCATAAATTTCTTTTATGAGATCATTTAGCTGTGTCTGGGTACTCTGCTGGCATTCTTTGACCTCTCTGAATGTTTTCAGAACTGCAGTTTTGAATTCTGTCTCATTTAGATCATATAGTTTCAAATCTATAAATTCCTTTTCTGGAGATTTTTAATTGTCTTTCTGAGCAGTTTTGGTCCCTAGAGTCCTCATTGCCATTGATGTGTTTCTTTTCTTCAGCAAAAAGCCTTTCTCCCTGGCAGATATGAAGAGATCTTTCTTTCATTTCCCAGTTTGTGTTGCTGCAGCCATCTTACAATATGTTCTATTGGTTATTTGGCTTTCTCACTCTGGGTGCTTATCTGGAAGGTAGGCTTCTTTTCTATAACCCAATTGCTTTGGTTTCCATCTGCCTCCTCTTTGGGAAGTGTGGTGGGTGATGGTATGCTATGCTTCTGAGATCTGTGCTGGTAGATGCTGTTGCACTTGTGTTTCCCAGTTTTCCTGAGCCCCCCTGCCGGTTTCCACAGGGGCAGGGTTTGTTGGGAAATGTGCAGATTTGTTTGCAGTATATGATAATGGCAGTTTGACATTTGTAGCTAGGTGTAAGCAGGCACTGGGTGAAGTTGGGGGTGGGCAAGTTTGTGAGAGAGTTAGGGGCATGTGCTAGGCCCTTTGTCCATAGTTTTGGCCTGATTGTAAGAGCAATGCAGGTTACAGCTATTGTATTTCCAGAGCTTACACCCCTGGACACTGACTCAGCTATATCACCAGCCTGTAACACAAACCTATTTCTCCATCAGGAGTGTATGGCCTGGGGCAGGTTTATTGCCACCATCTCTCCCTTCCTCTTTTCTCCTGAGCTTGTCCTTTACCCAGGATTGTGTTTTATTTTTGTCAGCATTTCCAGGGCTGCCAGCTATCAATTTCAGGCTCATTCAGAGCCAATTTGTGGTAGAGTCAGTGTTGTTGTGCCTACTAGCTCCCAACTGCAAGTGCTTCACATTCTGGTTGGGGCCCTTGTGTACCTTGGCTTGGGCTTAGGCTTTAATTTGTCTATGGTCTGATGAGGCTTTAGCTGCTTATGCCTCTGCCCTTGTCGGCTCTTGGCCTCCAGACTATCTGATCATCGTGCTATCCTTCAGTCCCTGTCCTCAGGCCCCACCTTGCTTTTTCTTCTGCCAGCCCCGAGTTGCATTCGCAGCCAGGTTCTGCATTGCTCCCTTCTCTTTTCTCAGGTTCACCTCCCTTTCTCTGACCTTTAGGTGCTTTCTTGTGATGAGTGGATCTCTTAGCTGAAGCTATGTCACTTATGGATTCTTTGTTGGATTGTAGTTGTTCAATCTGTATTTTCCAGGAGAAGTTTCAAGGATCCTCCTCAAGCTACCATCCTTTTTTTTAAATTGTTAAATGTATTGGGGTGACATTGTTTGGTAAAAATTACATAGGTTGCAGGTGTACAATTCTACATTAAATTGTGTATGTATTGCATTATGTGCTTACCACCCAGAGTCAGTTCTGTTTCTATGACCATATATTTGATGTCCCTTTCCAACTCCCCCACCCACCTCACCTCAGACCCTCAGGTAACCACTAAGCTACTGATTGTGTCCATGAGTTTTTGTTCTTTTTTGTTGTTGTTACTTTCAGTTAAGTGAAGTCATATGGTTCTTGATTTTTTCAGTCTTATTTCTCTTAATATGATGATCTCAAGGTACATCCATGTTGTCACAAATGTCCTGCCACCATCTTGACCCTGACTCTGCAGTGATTATTTTAACCACTTAAAATTTATTTTATTCATGCATCAGGTATCACAGCCATTTTCATATTTAATCTTAATAACTATCTGAGGTAGGTATTATTATCTCCTATCAAATGAAAGAGCCAAGCACTTATGAAAGGTCATATTATTAATAAATGGTAAATCCAGAGACCAAGGCAAAGTTTTAGGATTCTAAGGAATATCACTGTTTTAGATTAGCTGGGTCTGCAGTTTTGACTGGGGCTAGAGGTCTAATTCCAAAATCACATGGCTCAAAAGTTAATACTGGCTTTTGGTAGAAGGCTTCAATTCCTCACCACATGGATCTCTCTGTGAAGCTGCTTGAGTGTCCTTATAACATGACAGCTGTTTTCCTCAGAATTAGTGATCCCAAGTAAGTTCTGTAGTGTCCTCATCACCTCGGTATGCCACACACTATCTCCTTTGATTTTTATCTTTCAATTATTATTCCTAGATTGCTCAATAGTATAACACTTATATTTCCAGAGAAAAATGTTATCTGATATTTTTTCTGACTAGCAACTAATTCTGTTGGGATACAAGTAAAAATGTAATTAAATATCTATATCTACATATAACAAATGTTCAAAGAGTGATCTGATCAAAATAATCAAAATAAAATTTATATATTTTTAGAATTGATACAAAACCAGTAATTGGTGTCATAGTGACTTGTCATTCTGTTCAGGGATATTATAGTACTATTTTAATATATAATATATGTGTGTGTGTGTGTGTGTGTGTGTGTGTATTTATGTAAGTATATCCTCAAGACTCTGATGCTAGGCAACATTTCCACATTTACCTCTTATTTTTGTTGTTGTAATTTCACTTTAAAGATACACAGGAAGAGAGAGATTTGATATAAATAGTGGCAGAGCTTTCTAACTTGTGTTAAGGCAGTATTAATATTTCCAGAGATATATTTATTTTGACACTTAATGAAAACTTAAAATCAAAGAAAAAGTGTAGCTGTTGATTTTATGAAAATTTAAAAGTATTATAATATACATAAAGCATTTTGGATTTATTCTTTTGCCATTTTCTCCATTTTAAATAGTATTATTTCATAAAATATAGACAAATTTTGCAAAAACCCAGAATTTTTTTAGCCATATGGTAGGAGATATCAAACTTACATTATAAGACAAATCTTTGGTAATTTAAAGAGTAGTTTCAAACATTTGTTAAAAAGTTTGGGGAAGCCAGGATGGCTCAGTGGGTTAAGCACTCACTTTGCAGCGCCGGGAACCAAGGATCGAATTCTAGCTCCAGCTCGTGTGGAACCATATGCTGAGCTGGGAGCTCCCCCAGTTCAGTTCTCTCTGTGTATCTCTCTCTCTCTCTCTCTCTCTCTCTCTCTCTCTCTCTCTCTGTCAAAAATAAATAAATTAAAAAAAAAGTTGGGTTACTGAAGTTGTATGGCTTTCAACCTTTTTATTGCACTCATATATAGGATATAAAACTGAAAGAAACAAATGAACAAGACAAACAAATAAAAACTCATAGACACAGACAACAGTATAGTGGTTACCAGAGGGCAAGAGGGAGGGGAGTGGTAGAAGAGAGTAAAAGGGGTCAAATATGTGGTGATAGGAGATTTGACTTCGGGTGGTGAACACATGATGCAATATACAGATGATGTATAATATTATAGAACTGTACACTTGAAACTTATATAATTATACTAACCAATGCCACCACGGTAAATATAATTTTTAAAAAGTTGCATTAGATTTTCATTAAGGTCACTTCCACTCTTGTGTATTGCTAGTCACCATTATCACAGGCTAGACAACTTTACTGTCAGCATTGATAACTGGTAGCTCATAAGGTAGAAATCTGGTCACATTGTGTCCCTAATTTCTTTGTCGTGGAGATCACATAAATGATGGCTACTACTCCTTGATTTGCAGGCTACAAAATGAGAAGTCCTACCATCACTAGTTGTCTGGAAGAGAGGGTGCATCATCTCACATAGACTCTCTGAGCCTGCAAGCCCTGGGCAGAGGGACAGTGGGTAGAGAGCTTGCAGTGGAAGGCTAATGGAAATAAGAAGGCTAAGGAAAGAGGTGGGGACATTTGTACACTTTAGAATGTGAGGTTGCTAATGTAGGGAAATGGATATGCAATGGGAGACTGTGTGGTATTTGGAATATTCGTATTAAACTTCTAAAACAAGTCATGCCTGAGGATTTCCAATTTAATTTCAAAATCTGTATTTGGGTTCTGCCAAGATTCTGTTGATTAAAGGGCTTACCTTTTGTTAGGCAACATTTTGAATATGGTTTTGACTGAGATATTTTGATGTGTATAAAGAAAAAGAAAAAAGAACAAAACAAGGCAGTAGTAATTTAATATTTTTTTCTCCCAAGCAGGTAAGAATTGTCTTCAACTCATTGTTCCTGATCTTTAGGTCTTGGGAATGGAGACTGAATTTCAGATATTTTTGCTGCACACAATTCTCAATTATAAACAATGATTTTTCCTTTGACACATTTACATCAAAAAGCTTTTCAAATTGCTAAATGAAATATCCTGTTTGGAATTAAAGTAAAAAATAAGAGGCAGATGATCAATATAAATCAAAGCCTATTGGAAAAGCATAATTGTGGGTCAGACTCTAAATGAGTGAGTGACAGAAAGTGACAGAAAGAGGAAAAGGACAAAGATATTGAAGGACATTGCCAGGTAAGAGGGCAAAGGTTTGTGGGACTGTTAGGAATTCAAATGTATAAAGTTTGGTGTGGCCTTGCAATTTAGACTAGGGAAGAAGGTGAATGACCCTGCATTGCCCTACCCTAGTCTAGAGTTCACAGGATCCAAGCTGGAGCGTATCTCCTTTTCTTTCTTAATTGTTTCTCCTCCCTGCCTCTTGTAAGGATTAAATGAGTAAATAATTGTAGAATACTCAGTTCTTGCCACATATAATCTATATAAGTGTTAGCTTATTATTATTGTTCTGTTTGTGCCTCATACGTTCCCAAAAGTAAGCTCTTCCTTCTCTCTAATCCCTAATTGATGTAGCTCAAACTCTTCAAGTCACCAAATTTGGTTGCCTTGGAAGAGCATGCTGGACTAGGTGCCTTCTTCTGCTTTTGTTCAAATGTAGGCACAGGTTCTTACCTAAATCACCATAGTCCATCAGAGTCTACCCTATTAATTACTTTTTATGAAATATAAATGAGATGTGGGGATGGCAGAGGGAGAATACAAAAGAGGGAATGACTCTCAATAGCTGCACAAGTCCAGATTCAGCCCAGATTCTCTTTAGGCAACTACTGACTCTCCCAGTGTCCCCACTAGAACAACTCAGGCCTTCAGGGTGGTGATCTGGCCAAATGTTTGCCCTGAGTTATCTATCCTATGGAGACTTTCCCAGGGTTATGCGTAGTGAGGGTAGCTGTCCTTTCTGGGTAGATTCCTTTTCTCTTCACAGAAGTATAACCAAGTCCTGTGTAGAACTAAGAAAATCATAAGCAGTTCATCATTGGTACAGTTCCCAAAACTGTGTTTATACATGCTCAATATAAAATAGAACAAAGTACAACTGCTTTGGTGGCTGCTTCAATGAAGCACAGTGGAAGTAGGATAGGAAACCTGAAGCCTCCTCTGCTTGGGCTTTCCAACTCACCTCAACAATGCCTCAGGCCACTCCAGTATGTTTAGAATGAAGATCACATATTTAAAATGTCTTATATCCTAGGAACAGTTAATTGACTTTTTATGCATCATCATTGAATCATTTTCACTGTTGCATAGCTAGTAGCATTGATAATTAAAAAAAGTGGGGGGATGGATTTTTATCAGACATCAGGAAAAAAAATGCTCCCCATTAAATATTCCAAGGAAGAAACCAAAAATTTTAAAGATTACAATCTTCCAGATATTTTTAAATATATTATCTTATATATTATTTGCCATAACTCTGTGATGAAACTATTATCCTTCATATTATAGTTGAGGAAAATGGGTACATACAAAAGTGAAGTTATTTGGCCTTGGTCATAATGCTATAAAGTGATGGATCTGTTTGACTCTGAAGGCCACGTTCTTTCCATTCCCCCATTTCAACTGTGGAGGCTTCAGGAAATGTATTGTGCTTGTTTAATTTCTGCTATAATTTATTCTTCAATTCCATTAGTGCCTTGATCAGAGAAGCAAGTGGAGTAGAGACTCTGAACTTTGAAAAGAGTTTCATAGAAAGTGAAAGTAGTTAATTGGGAAGTTGAAATTAATAAGACTGACAACATTTTAGAGACCAAGGATAAGTCTTCCTATTACTTCTCTGACAGGATCATGGAGAAAAAACTTCAGAAACTTTTAGCAATCCCCTTCATGTTGTGTATCTCAATGGACTACCAGCCCCATCCCTTCTTTTCCTTGTTCATTTTTTTCTTTTCTTTTTCTTTTTTTTTTTTGCCACAAAAGTAAGAATACAATAAAATTTCAATATAACATTAGGAACAACATACAGCTATCCCACCATGCTCTTCTTCAGAATTACTCAACTATTACAACTCATTAAGACTGAAATGTGGTAACCAGAATACAGAAATTGTCTTTGCTAACAAAGGTTAACATAATCTATTTACACCTGTGAGCTAGGTAGAATTTAGAATTTGTACCAATGCTCGATCTCCTATGACCTTAAACTTAGTAGATTAAACAATTTATATTCATTATAAGCAGTCAGTGGTACCTTTTCCCTGCCTAAAGTTAATGGAAAATTTTTCCTAAATAGGACAAATAATTGGAAGGAAAAGCATCTTAAAATAACACCAAATAGTCACATTGCTACATAATGTTTATAAATTAAGCTTCTTTGCAGACCAGAGAAACCTGCAGATGTCTCATGCAGGAGGATTTATGAGCTGTGTGACTTAGTTTATTGTTATTGTTAATAATAAAACAAAGTGTTCAACTTAGAAATCATTTATTATCCTTTTCATTGCTCTTTGTACATTTCCTTTGTAGCTTTAAAGTGATTGTGTTTTAACAGTACATTCACTCTTTCTAGTAAAAATAGCTAAAAAATTAAACTGCAGAAGGCATTGGGAGAACACAGCAAATATTAAAAGGACCACAGAGGCACAGACCAAATTTTACAACTGGTTTTATAAATGTATAGAGAGTGTTTTGGTAATGTATGTTGATGCTGCAAAGTAAAATTTTATATATTGTTTAGGAAATTGAATTCTTGAAATATGCACAAATCATTTTAAGTCAAAAACTTAGGGAGTCAAAGGACAACCCTTTAAGGCCCTATGAACTAGCAAGAAAACATAAGCTTTCACATCCATGAATGGTTCACAAACTGACAGTTTTTACTGCATATCTTTTACTACTTAGATATACGAGGTCTGACAATTAGGCTTTCAAACTCATCCTAGCAAAGTGCTGCATACCTCATTGGTGAATATCACTATGGCCACCTTTGAAGTACTTCCCTTGGGAAGCTATACATCGATGCCAGCACCTAGTCCACCCTTCGAAGCAATTTTGGAACTATTTTCCTGGAGTGGCCATCAGAGCTGTTGTCATATTACACTTATTACCCTTGATGTACTGAATATAATCAAAATGTCTTTCAATATTTCCTTTATTTTTGAGTAAAGAAAAAGTCATTGGGGGTCAGATCAGGTGAGTAGGGAGGGTGTTCCAATACAGTTATTTGTTTTCTGACTAAAAACTCCCTCACAGTCAGTGCCATGTGAGCTAGTGTGTTGTCATGATGCAAGAGCCATGAGTTGTTGGTGAAAAGTTCAGATTGTTTTTGTCTAACTTTTTCATGCAGACTTTTCAGCACTTCCAAATAGTCAACTTCATTGACTATTTGTTTAGTTGGTACAAGTTCATAATGAACAATCCCTCTGATATCAAAAAATGTTAGCAACATTATTTTGACTCTTGATTTGGACTGACAGGACATTTTTAGACATGGAGAGTTGGCTGACTTCCATTGTGCACTTTGATGCTTTGTTTCAGGGTTGTACTGGTATGTTGATATTTCATTACTAGTGATAAAATAGCCCAAAATATTGTCTTGCATCTCCAAAAGGTCTTGGCAAACTTCAACTCTCCTTTGCTTTTGTTTATCGGTAAACTCCTTTGAGACCATTTTTTGCACACACCTTTCTCTTGCCAAGATTTTCGGTTAAGATTTTCCTAACTGCTTTTGTATTGATGTTTACCTGATCTGTTGTGCTTCTCACAATCAGCTGATGATTTTGATGCACAATTTGATGATTTTTGCAGTGCTTTCATCAGTGCTGCTTGTTACTGGCCGTCCTGACCTCTCTTCATCAGTGGTGCTTTCTCTTCCCTCAGAAAAATGTTTAATCTATTTATTTGTGCACTGCCACTTTCTTCATGGCATTATCCCATAAACTTGGACTAGCATGCCCCTGATTTCACTTCCACTCGTGCCAAATTGAACAAGAAATTTAATGTTTGTTCATTTTCTCTGATTTAAGCTCTGACATTCTTGTGATGGCATACAAAAACATGCAACAAAATAATAAATGCCACTCAGCAAGATGCTGCTACACTTAGACATGAACACTGCTGTGAGACACTAATATACCAAGGTTATGAAACCTTACTGAGTTGTTTGTACAGTGCTACTAATGTAAATGAATGGTGGCAAGTTTGCAAACTTAGTTGTCAGGCTGAGTGTGTTTCATTGAGTGCTGGAAGTCCAGTAGCTGGGGATGGTTGAAGATCTTTCATCCATTACATTTGGCTATTAAAGTATTCATTTGCCTTTCATATTCCTTGACTCCCCTATTACTTATCTTTTCTGTTATCTCCCCTTATGGGATCATATACCAGTGCATTTAACAGATTGGTGAAAGCTTTAATAATTTTCATATTATATTTACCAATATCTGTATCACCACATTCTATTATTTAGAACCAAATGATTTTGATCCCTAGTGGTAAATAGATTATAAGATCTATGAGATCAAGGATCACATAATTTTCCCCCTCCCCCTTAATTTCTCTATTACCAACGCAACCATTTACCTGTATCCAGTAGATGTTAAATGAATATTTGTTAACTAGATGAAATAATCTAATCCACTTCTGGATATAAAAACTGAAGCACATGAATTTGTGAGACTTTAAGTAAGTTAAACAGCAGGTAGAAGATGAGGAACTAGAGCTCATATCTTTTTGCTAATCAATCTTTGTTTTCCATCAAACTGCTTCCCTCAAAATGAAATTCCTAACTTATAAAAAATTATTTATCTATTTATTTATTTATTTATTTTTATTGATTGTTGACAGAGAGAAACAGAGACAGGGAGAGACAGAGAGAAGGGGGAGGGCCCAGAGCAGTCTCCATAGTTGACAGCATCAGTTTTCCATATAGTTTCACTCCACAGGTGGACGCGGGGCTTCACAGGGCAGGAACTGGGCTGGGAGCCTCCTGCATAGGTCCCGGCAAGAACTGAACTGGGGACACACCCCAGTTCAGCATGTAGGTCTGCGTGGGCCGGGGCCGGGATTCGATCCTCGGTCTTCGGTGCTTCAAAGCGAGTGCTTAACCCACTGAGCCGTCCCAGCTTTCCCAACTTATACAAATTTGATTGCTAATTGTTGAAATATTTTTCTCCAACATATTTCTAAAAGAAGAAACTGATTTGTCCTGCCTTTCTTAGCAAATGCTCTTAGATATAAATTTGTGCAGTTGTGCTACTTCAAGTTCAAATAGGTTTTTCTAGAATCTTTCAGACTGGATACAGACTGAGTACAGAGGTTCTAGGAACAATGTGCATTTTATTCATTTAAACAAAATCAACAGAAAATTCTTTTTCAGTAAAATACAATTCAATTTCTTGAACAAGTGTGATGTACTTTACAAGCTTGGGGTACAAGTAAGTTCATGTGTCAGTCATCAGTGCAGTTTACCAAATATTTCCAGCTTTCTGCTTTCTTGCAACATGGTAGGATTGTACTTCTTGCTTTCTTATAGTACAGTGGGAACATATGACTAGATCTGGTCAAAGTGTTGTGAACAGAGTGTATACAAATATGCTATTTTCAGGGCAGCACATTTAATATCTGGTCTGAGGCCCTATAGAAATCTCATTCTCTTTGGTGTGGTGGACTGGTAAATGCCCGAGACGGTGGTTTCTCTGATAGCCTGGGCCTTTGAGTGATTAAAAGGGCCAGAGTCCACTGCTGACCCAAAGTTGTTGGATAGCATGGGAGAGAAGGAATCTATGATGTTTTAAGCCATTGAGCTTTGAGGTTGTTGTTTCTGTAGCTGTAGAATAATCTAACCTATTCTGATTGCTATAGGTAATATTTCTCTTATTTTTCTAACTAATCTTTAGAACACTCAAAGATTATCATCTGCCTTCGCCATCAGTTTGCCCCTGAAACTCAGTAATTTTATTTTATTTAATAAGTTCAGAAAAAAACAAAACAGAAGTCTTATCAGTCCACTATTGATGGATCTCTTCTTCCTCTATCTCTGCTACATAGTGTGCCCATGGTTTCTCGCAGACAAATGTTTTTTTCCATAGAGTGATAATACATCTGCTGGTCCAGATCTCTACATAAGTCTAGTGCCACATGCCAAGATGTCAGCTATTTAAATTCACATTTCCATCCTTAGCCATTACCCAAAGTGTAGCACTGTGAAAGGGTGTCTGGACCACAACACTCACTATGATGGAACTATACCTCTCTCTAAAGTATTGGGCCCTGGTGGGTCTATCTCTGGGTATTTGATGCCCTTGTCTGTCACTTGATCGTAGTTAGACTCATGATTCACCAGAGAGGGTCTAATAATCTTGACCACTAAAAGAAAAGAAACCAATGCCTTGATTTTTGCTCAGGGAGACAGATAGGTGCATACACAATAAATTCTGATATATCAACCTTCCATGTTCTTATTACAGAGGCAGAAACTTGTGAAAAGTGATTGGAGGAGGCTTCACAGAGTGATAATTGATTTGAAACTCAACGTATATAATCTTTTTTTCCTAGTAGACAACTAGAGAACAAAAATTAAATTATGAAATAAATGAAAGAAAGAAAAAGCGGGGAGTTGGTAGGGGAGGGAGCAAAAAAAGAAGAAAGAGAAAAATAAATACCGGAGAAAGGCATTATAGGAAGAGGGACTGTTCACATAGACCCCAAAATGTTAAGGAAACAGTGAATCCAGAGTGACTGGAGCAGGTGAGGATCTGATGAGACATACATTGGGATGGGAGTTTGTTGGATTGCGCGGAAAGTGAGAAATAACTGTAGGATATTTTTTAGAAAGTCAGATGGTAAAGTTGATAGAAGATTGTAAATTTAACTATGAATGACAACCATCCCAAACACAGCATCTTTGTACACAGAGGGACAGTTTCCAAACCTCTCATATCTTATGCTTGACTTTTAGAATGGAGAGTATTCTCTTTAAAATGAGTTGGAGAGAGGGAGCATATTGAACTTTTACAATACTGACAAAGGAGTAATGATTCTTAAAGAGATCATCTCCATCACTTCCAAGACCATATCCTATTCAATCTACAATTCTAAACATGGTGGGTGTAGCGTTGGAATTGTAAGGGAAACCAAAACAGGGCTCACTTTTTTCTCCTCACTTCCTTTTTAGATAGAACGCTGTTTCTTGTTCTGGCTGCCCATTTCAGATGCCACAGGAGGTAGCTCTGCTTTGTGGTCAGATGCAAGAAAGGGAGGTTGAAGCCAACAGTTTAGGGAATCCTCAGAAGCTTGTGCTTGAGATTCGCTTGCCACTCATGTTATCCTTGCCACAGGATGCCACAGTTGGGAAGTCTGTGGGTAGCTTGTGCATTCTCATTAATTAGGAAATTAGATTGTTGATTACAAATTGAAGAGGTAGGAATGTCTTTATTTAAAGTTGAGGAAATGAAGTGTGGGAGGTTAGATGATAGTTGTGCTTTTTACACCAAATTGCAGTGGTTAACTTGCTTTTGCTTTGGGGGTTCATATTAATTACAGCACCAAAGCTCGTCCCTCTCAAAGCTGTTCATTCCTCCTACGGATGGTTTATTTTACAAGATTTCCTGTATGAGCATGATTCTGAGTAATATCAGTAATCTTACTGATTACAAGTCTTTCTCTTCCCTCTAACTGCCCATCTGATTTTTTTCTTTAAGACTCTTGCCTCCAGAAACAAACTTAAAATCCAGTCATTTATGGTTTTTAAACCAAGTTTCTCTAGGCTTATTAGCTTGTGGACAATGCTGTAAATTGTAATATCATCTCTACTCACAAGTATAATTTCAGGTCTCTAGACCCACTCTTTTTTGTTTTTAAGATTTATTTTGTTTCTGACAGAGAGAGACAAAGCGAAGGGCGAGGGCCCACAGCAGTCTCCATAGTTATGCATCATCAGTTTTCAACAGTTTCACTACACACAGGTGGGCAGGAGGCCTCACAGGGAAGGAACTGGACTGAGCCTCCTTCATGGGAAGCACACTCCTGCAAGCCAGTGGCCAAACTGGGAGCCTCCCACATGGGAAGCTCACTCTGGTGGAAACTGAACTGGGACCCCCACATGGGAAGTACACTGCAGTTCAGCATATGGGTTTGGGGCTGGGACTCAATCCTTGGACTCCAAGGCTGCAAAGCGAGCGCTCAACCCACTGAATCATCCCTGCATCCTCTCTAGTCCTACTATTAAGCAGTCCTTTGTTATTTTTCCCACTCTAGTCCCTCATCTTGCTGGAGTCCAAGATTCAGGAAATCAGGGGCAGTGCCTTACATGGCCACCAGGGCTCGCTATAAGAATACATAGTGGCATCTGCATCAAAAGAGCTGGCACCAAGTGCACTCTCATAGCTCTTTCAGGGGCCCCATGTGGTGCTGGGGTCTCTGCATATCTCATTATGAGGAAACAATCTTTGGTTCCACACAAATGAGGAGCATGCCTTTCTTTCTCTTCGCAATTTTACTTTGTCTACTTGGCCTGGAGCCCTATTTCTTGTGCCCATCAAGGAAAACACTCTGTCACTTTTACATGCAGTCCTTTCTGCAGGACTGGAACTAGTACTTATACTGATGATGGGCTACAGACTATTCTGTCTCAGTCTCTACTTGAATGTACAGTAGTCTTTCCTTTAAACAGCACCTATGGTGATTGCTAGATGCCAGATAATTGTACGTACTCTCTGTTCACCTTTTTTTTCTGCTTGCTTGAGAGTAGCAGTTGGTTGAATTCTGGTTAATGGAGAGTTCACTGTATACAAGAACACATTTTATTATTCATTTTCAGGATCCCACCCCTTCACCAAACAATGAAAACTCCAAATCCCAATAACAAAAGTACTAAAGCCAGAGTTATCCACACATTCATCAGGTATGTGTAAATCCCAGTTTGGATTCATGTTGGATCCCTGTACATCTGAAAAAAAAAAAATCACTTTATGCAATTCTTATTTTTTGTAACCAAACTGAAAGAGAGTGTAATAAAAAATCTCTGCCAGAGATCAAAGATGGCGGCATGAGAGGAGAACACCAATAACTGCCTGGGAAGGGCCTTGTGAACAGAGGGGAATCCACAGGGGAAACCCTGAGAAGAAACCTCAACTAAGAGAACCACACAACACAGAACAACACCCAAAAGTTAGAGAAAAAAGGGGAGAGTGGGAGAGGGAAAGGGAAGCAGCGGTTCGGGGACAGAGACTCGGAGCGCGGCCCGGGACTGGCAAAAACAAAGGGGGATTGGGGGACTATGGTCAAAGCGGAGCTGGATCGAGGGCGGGCTGGAAGCCGAGACCTAGGGAGCGTAGAATCCCCACAAGACTGTGGACAATTTAACATCCAAATTCAAGAGACAGCACGCAGTACCCTAATCAGATCACAGAGCCTAAAGTGGAACAGGGACTGTGGAGCAGGGCAGCTGTACTTCCTGGCAGGCAGGGTGAGAGCAGGGAACCAGCCCACAACAGCTCAGCACCCCTGATTTATGGAGGAGATTGACTGTGAGGGAGCGCCTTCTGAAGACAGGGCTCTTGGAGTGAGGGCTGGGGCTTGACTGGGCTTAGCCTCATTGGACATGCTTGGAGTGAATCCAGCGGACTCAACAGAGCCGGAAGCATAGAGCTGCTGCCTCCCAAGCTACAGCCTGTGCGCACAGGGCTTTTGGGGCCCCGCCCACAGGGCCTCTGTGGCACCACTGCGTGCACGCACCCGGGCTTTCGGCGCCCCGCACACCAGGCCGCCGCGACACCTCTGCTTGCTTGCCAGCATGCAATTGGGCTTTTGGTGCCCCACTCACCAGGCCACAGCGTCACCTCTGCCAGCGCACAAGTGCGCAATGGGGCTTTCGGCGCCCCTCCCACTGGGCCACTGTGCATCGCTGCGTGCACACACCTGGGCTTTCAGCGCCCCACGCACCGGGCTGCCGGGGCACCGCTGCCTGCTCGACAGCGCGCTACAGGGCTTTTGGCGCCCTGCTCACCAGGCTGCCGCAGGGCCACTGCCTGCGCACAAGACCGGCTTATGGCGCCCTGCCCACTGGGCTGCTGCGGCACTACTGCCCGCTCATGAGCCCGAACCTGGGCTTTTGGCATCCCATCCACCTAGTCTCTGGAGTAATGCAGCCCACATGCGCAACTAGGCTGCTGACCAGGTGGCTGTGGTGTCAAGGCCTGCGCGCGGGACTGCGCGGCCGACGGGGGCCTTTGCCAACCCACAGCCCATCCAAGTGCTGCCCTGCGGGTGTGGCTTACAGATATGATTGAAGGAGGGGCAGCCAGGAGGAGGAAAGACCAGAGCTCCTGCGCCACCGCCCCCACTGAACCACCAGCACCCCTGCTGAAAGAGGAATCTGCTATTGTGTGTCAGGCCCACCCTAGCTCCTACTCACATGCCCCCACCACTGGCTACACCTTTACTACCCTGCTATCTAACAGCTAAGACAGCAACCTGAAGTGCCCCAGGACACAGAAGCTGTCTGCTTCCCCCAACCCTTCTCCCAAAATCTCCTTCTCCCACAACTGAGCCCAAAAGAAAAAAATAAAGAGAAGCCCATCTGATAGGCAAACCCCCAGAGGGAAAACAGATTCATGCATAAAGCAAAAAGAACCACATAAAACACAATGCACACCTCAGAATCCAAAGCCCCTCCAGAAAATCAGGAGCAGCCTTTAGTAAAGGACCTTGCACACTTGGAATCAAATTTAAGTGAAACAGAATTCAGGGCTGCATTAATCAAGACACTCAGAGAGCTCACTCAATGCTGGCAAAGTACCCAGACACAGTTAAATGACTTCAATAAGAAATTTTCTGAGCAAAATGAGTACTTTACCAACAAAATTGAGAAGCTAGAGCAGAACCAAAAGGAACTCCTTGAAATGAAAGGCATCATGGGAGAGCTGAAAAAAGAACTGACCAGCATAGGAAACAGGGCTTACCAGCTAGAGGAAAGGTTGAGTGAAATTGAAGATACAAACATGGAAATGTCACAGAGGGAGGAAAAAGGGAAAGGAAACTCAAGATAAATGAAAGAGCCCTACAAGAACTTTCTGACTCCATCAGAAAGAAGAATATTAGAATAATAGGGGTACCAGAAGGAAGCGAGATGAAATCTTCTCAGAGTCTACTAAAACAAATAGTGGATGAAAATTTTTCTAACCTGTGGAAGGAATTACAGCCCCAAATCCAAGAGGAAAGCAGAAGCCCTAACTTCCTAGACCCTAGCAGATCTTTTCCAAGGTACATTGTTCTGAAGATGAGAAAAATCAATGACAAAGAAAAAATTCTCAAGGCTGCCAGGAAAAACAAAACATAACTTTCAAAGGAAAACCTATCAGGCTGTCACCACACTTATCAGCAGAAGCTCTGCAAGCCAGGAGGGAGTGGAGCCCAATCTTCAAAATATTAAAAGAGAGAAATTTCCAGCCAAGAATGAACTATCCAGCAAAATTAACCTTTAGACATGAAGGAGGAATTAAGGCCTTTACAGATATACAGAAGCTGAGGGAATTCTCCAGCTCATAATCGACACTCCAAGAAATACTAAAGGAGGCTATATGACCTGAATCAAGAAATCAAAATAAATGAAGAAAAGTTGGGACAATAAAAAAAATAAAAAGGAAAGAAGAAATGGATACAGGAGATCCTCATATATCAATCATCACCCTGAATGTAAATGGACTGAATTCACCAATAAAGAGGCACAGGGTAGCAGAATGGATTGAAAAACAAAATACAACCATATGCTGCCTACAAGAGACATACCTCAGCCACAGGGACAAATATAGACTCAGGGTAAAAGGATGGAAAATAATACTCCAGGCAAATGGCAGATAGAGAAAAGCTGGAGTGACCATACTGATTTCAGATGAAAAAGACATCAGGATAAAAAAAATAATAAGACATAAAAATGGACATTACATCTTGATAAAAGGGACAATACAACAAGAAAACATCACACTCATCAATATATACACTCGGAATCAGGAAGCACCAAAATTTATAAAGCAACTAGTAACAGATCTAAAAGGAGAATTTGACAAAAATACAATTATAGTAGGGGATGTAAACACACCCCTGACAACATTGGACAGATCATCCAAGCAGAAACTAAATAAGGAGATTGCAGCTTTAAATGATACATTGCAGGAAATGGGCATAATTGACATTTACAGGTCATTCCATCCTACAACAAAGGGCTATACATTTTACTCTAGTGCACATGGAACGTTTTCAAGGATAGACCATATCCTGGGACTTAAACCCAACCTCACCAAATTTAAGGGCATCCAAATTATACCAAGTGTAGTCTCAGACCACAAAGCGTTGAAACTTAAGATCAATTGCAAAAGATCAAGTGCAGAGAGAACCACATATACATGGAGATTGAACAACATGCTATTAAAAAGTAGCTGGTTCAAAGAGGAAATTAAACAAAAGATTAAAACATTTGTAGAAATGAATGACAATGAAAACACGACGTACCAAAATTTCTGGGACACAGCAAAAGCAGTATTAAGAGGGAAGTTTATATCATTACAGGCCTATCTCAAGAAACAAGAAAAACTACAAGTAAACACCCTCACATCTCATCTTATAGAGCTAGAAAAAGAAGGACAGAGGTCCCCCAAAGCCAGCAGAAGAAAAGAATTAATAAAAATCAAAGCAGAACTTAATGAAATTCAGAATAGAAAAACAATAGATAAAATTGACACCACAAAGAGCTGGTTCTTTGAAAAACTCAATAAAATCAACAAACCATTGGCTAGGCTCACCAAAGGACAAAGAGAAAAATCTCATATTTCCAGAATACAGGACGATAGGGCAGAGATTACAACTGATGCTGCAGAAATACAAACAATCATAAGAGATTATTACGAAAGACTCTAGGCCAACAAGTTTGACAACCTAGAGGAAACGGACAAATTTCTAGAAACATATAGTTTACCTAAACTGAACCAAGAAGATTTGGATAACCTTAGTAGACCAATCAACAGTACAGAACTTGAAATAATTATCCAAAAATTGCCCAAAGGCAAAAGGCCTGGACCAGATGGCTTTACCAATGATATCTACCAGTCTTTCAAAGAAGAACTAACGCCCATCCTTCTCAAACTACTGCAGAAAATTCAAGAGGAGGCAGTACTACCCAACTCTTTCTATGAAGCTAATATCACCCTAATACCAAAACCTGGGAAAGACAATACCAAAAAGGAAAACTATAGGCCAATCTCACTGATGAACACTGATGCAGAAATCTTAAATAAAATTTTAGCTAACTGAATACAACAATGCATTAAAAAGATTATTCACCATGGCCAAGTGGGATTCATCCCAGGGGCACAAGGATGGTTCAACATATGCAATCAATCAATGTAATCCAGCACATAAACCAAACAAAGGATAAAAACCACATGATTATCTCAATTGATGCAGAAAAAGCATTCGACAAGATACAACACCCATTTATGATAAAAACACTGAATAAAATGGGAATTGAAGAAAAGTACCTCAATTTAATTAGAGCCATATATGACAAACTCTCAGCAAATATTATACTGAGTGGGGAAAAGCTGAAGCCTATTTTCCTAAAATCAGGAACAAGACAGGGATGCCCCCTGTCACCACTGCTGTTCAACATAGTACTAGAAGTTCTAGCCAGAGCAATCAGACAAGAGAAAGGAATAAAAGTTAATAGAATGAGGAGAGAAGGAGTTAAACTGTCACTCTTTGCAGATGACATGATCCTGTATATAGAAAACTCTAAAGACTCTATCAGAAATCTATTACAAATAATAGACAAATACAGTAGAGTCGTACGATACAAAATCAATGTCTCAAAATCAACTGCATTTTTGTATGCCAACAATGAAACTTCAGAAAGAGAGATGAGAAGATCCATTCCCTTTGCCATTGCAAACAAAAAAATGAAATACCTCGGAATAAATCTAACAAAGAATGTGAAGGACTTATACACTGAAAACTATAAGACACTCTTAAAAGAAATTAAAGAGCACTCAAAGAAATAGAAAGACATTCCATGTTCATGCATTGGAAGAATTAAAGTAGTTAAAAAGGCCATACTCCCCAAAGCAATATACAGATTCAATGCCATTCCCATCAAAATTCCACAGTCATTCTTTCAAGAAATAGATAAAAAAATCATCAAATTTGTATGGAACCACAGAAGACCATGAATTGCAAAAGCTCTCCTAAGAAAAAAGGATAAAGCTAGGGGTATCTCACTGCCTGACTTTTATCTGCACTACAAAGCCTCAGTAATCAAAACAGCTTGGTACTGGCAGAAAAACAGACCCACGGACCAATGGAAAAGAATCAAAAACCCAGAAATAAACCCACAAATTTATGGACAGATTATTTTTGATAAAGGATCAAAAAATATACAGTGGGGAAAAGAAAGCCTCTTCAGTAAATGGTGCTGGGAAAATTGGAAAACCACATGCAAAAAAATTAACTTAAATGGATTAAAGAACTCCAAATAAGAAAGGAAACAATAAATTGCATAGAAGAAAACATTGGCACTAAACTTATGGACCTGGGATTCAGGGAGGACTTTATGAATCTGACCTCAATGGCAAGGGAAGAAGTAGCAGAAATAAACAAATGGGACCTTATGAAGCTAAAAAGCTTCTGTGCTGCAAAGGAAACCATCAACAAAGCAAAGAGGCAACCAACCAACTGGGAGAAAATATTTGCAAACAATGCCTGTGATAAGGGGCTAATATCAAAAATATACAAAGAACTTGTACAACTCAAGAAGGAAAAAACAAGCAATCCAATTTAAAAAATGGGCAGATGACCTTAACAGACATTTCTCTCATGAAGGCATACATGTGGCCAACAGATATATGAAAAAATGCTCCACTTCACTAGCAATTAGGGAGATGCAAATAAAAACCACAATGAGATACCATCTTACCCCTGTTAGAATGGCTATAATCAACAAGACAAGGGATAACAAGTGCTGGAGAGGCTGTGGACAAAAAGGAACCCTCATACACTGCTGGTGGGAATGTAAACTGGTATAACCACTATGGAAGGCGGTATGGAGATTCCTCAAAAAATTAGGAATGGAATTACCATATGACCCAGCCATCCCTCTCCTGGGCATCTACCCAAAAAACCTGAAGACCTGAATCTTTAAAGATGTTTGTACCCGCATGTTCATTGCAGCACTGCTCACAGTGGCCAGAACATGGAAACAACCAAAATGCCATTCGATAGATGACTAGATAAAGAAGATGTGGTACATTTACACAATGGAATACTACTCAGCGATAAGAAATGATGAAATACAGCCATTTGTGGCAACATGGATGGACCTAGAGACCATCTTATTAAGCGAAATAAGTCAGACTGAAAGAATCCGGAAAAATATGACCTCACTTATAGGTGGAATATAAAACTGAA
>PVKE010011515.1:0-40074 GCA_004027555.1 Craseonycteris thonglongyai
AGTATCTTCATTATATGTGCCTTTACTTTGATCTGAAGTAATTTTCTTTACATTCTCATTTGTATCATAATTAAGAAATTATGCTGAATAGCTATATTTGCTCTAAGAATGAATAGAATTAAATCACTGTGATGTTATTCTTCCCAAAGAACAAATCTTTGTCCTTGAAAACTTACCTAGTGAGTATGGTAGTGTTTTGTCCTTGGACCTATGCAAATCACTATTGTCTGCAAGGTTGAATGAAAAGATGGGAGGAATGCTTATTAAGTTTTTGGACACTAGGGAGTATAGTAAATTCAGTAACTCAGGATTCTTATACTTATTCAAGGAGGTGAGAATATATCGCCAAAACAAATAGAATAAAATTAAAAATAGAAACAGGGAGAGTTACAAATTTAAATATAAAGGATTAACTGTATATGTAGAAGATGTTGATTCCTGCCTGAAAGAAATTCCTATAAAAATTTGAAGGATTTGGGGGCATTCCACTTTTGGGTGTCCCCTCTCCACTAGAGAGCTTTACTTCTTTCCAATAAACTTCTGAACCTTTAAAAAATTTGGAGGATTTTGTTCACCTGAAATTACGTATTAGTCTACAACCTGTATCTGGAATTTTACTAGGTCATTTTATAAGTTAACTCCAGAAGATAAATAAAAAAAACTTCAAGTGGTAAATCCTTACATCTTGCTTAAAATTAAGAGCATACCACATAGAAGTAATTAACTGAAGGTATTTCATTAGGGAGTTAAACTAATATATTATAGAGACATTCCTTTATGTTATTCTAATGATATAAGAATAAAATAAAGAAATATGCATATTCATTAATTCCTTCTTTGACTATGCCCTCTTAAATTCCATTTGTTCCAGTCACAGTTTGGGCAGCCTTAATTTAAATGAGCATTTTCGGACACATTTGATTTATATGTTCCCATTGCAAGCTTTTCCAACCTGCAGCCCATGAGCCACCTGCTGCCAGGATGGCTTTGAATGTATCACAACACAAACTTGTAAACTTCCGTAAAACCTGATAAGATTTTTCTGCAATTTATCTTTAGCTCATCAGCTACTGTTAGAGTAAGTATATTTTATGTTTGGCTAAAGACAATTCTTCTACCTCAAATGTGTCCCAGGGAAGCCAAAAGGTTGGATACTCCTGGTTTGTTGAAAAAACGTTTCTAATCCCAACTATATTGTGAAGAAATATTCCTAAAAACCTATTTGTGTAAGTTGTTATAAATATATTTAGGAAAAAATTTTTTCTCACAAAAAACATTTTTTTTTTAAGTACTTAAGTTCATTCTCAAGTATTTGTTGGAAACTCCAGGGTTATGTACTGAAAAAAATAAAAGAGAATTTAACAGCTGTTACTAGTCAGCTCCTTCATCTCTAAAAGGAGCTTACTGTTGTTTCTGTTAACTTTAAAGTGTGAATAAAGCTGCACCCAGTGAGTGTGTCAGCGTGAGCTTGCTTCAAAATACATCCCCAAAATAGGTAAATACATTTATCTATGGCACATAGGAAAGATTCATTCAATCTTAGCTGGGACCACCCTTGGTCAGTAATGTTATAGAACTGAGTTTCATTTTGGATCCCAGATTCATGGTGAGTTTTTCAGTCTCAAAAAGAACAAGATTCAATATTTCTGGGCCATTTTTGAACATGATTAAATGTTAATTACTTAAGCTCATATAACAATAGTAATAGTATTCTGATATCCATGCACATGTGTTGATACAATAAAACATAAATTGAATCTAGTCACAGATCCAGTGGCATATTGGAGCACTTGAGTGAAATTGTGATGATTATTAAATGAGAAAAAAATGAACATTCAGGAAAATGTTCTAAGGCATATCTTGTACTCTTATCCAAGGGAATGGGATTTTTGTATGCATTTTATGAACAATATGAGGATGGCCCTTAGGGTTGAGTAAATTTGAACCATCTTTGGACAATTTCTAAGGTGGTTTCACATAGCAACCAAAATTATTCAAAATTGATTTTCTACAGTATAACACGGGCTCATGAGAAGTAAATCTGGAAAGAATTTTATATTGAATTATATCTGTCTTGAATATGTTTTAAATTGCATGCAGCAACTGTATCCTCCTTCTGGAATATATAGATAAGAAGGGTCACAATTTTCATCTTTATGGACTCTAAAATGGGTTTCCTAGAGGAATAGTGAATGAAAGTTAGAGACCATGTAGCCTATGAAGCTGCAGGCCAAAGATTAAATCCACCTTTAGTTCAAGAGACCAAGGCAAACAATAGTTATTATTAGATACTGAAGGTGTGCATGTGAAAGTATACTAAACAAGGCCTTTTGAGTTGGGGAACCAGGAGAACAGAATCAGTTTAAGAGCTTGTAAGCACATACAGGTATTGACATTTTCAAAGAACAAAAGCATTAACATTTTTCTATGAACATTCTGCTTTTCCTTACAAAAAAAAAGCCATATGTTTCTTTTTCTCCTCCTATATAAGCTGCCCAGCAAAATAAATAAATAAATAAAAAATAAAAAATTCTTAGTATTTCTTAGAAATACTACTTAATATCCACTTTATTCTTGTTTTTATAATTTGTTAAATTTATTGGAGTGACATTGGTTAACAAAGTTATGTAGGTTTTGAGTGTTCAATTCTATATTATATCATCTGTGTATTACATTGTGTTTCTACCACCCAAAGTCAATTCTCTTTCTGTCACCATATATTTGACCCACTTTACCTTCTTCTACTGCCCTTCTCCCCTCTTAACCTCTGGTAACCATCTATGAGTTTTTGCTTGTTTGTCTTTTTTGTTTGTTGCTTTCAGTTTTATATTTCACATCTGAGTGAAGTAATGGTTCTTGACTTTTTCTGACATTAATATTTCACTTAGCATGATAATCTCAAGATTCATCCATGTTGTTACAAATGGCAATATTTCATCTTCTCTTATGGCTAATATTCCATTGAGTATAAGTACTACATATTCTTTATCTAATCATCTATTGAAGAACACTTTGGTTGTTTCTATGTTTTGATCACTGTGAATACATACATACTAGGGCTGTCCGGAAAGTATCCAGCCATGTAATATGAAAAATAGAGGCATTTATGGCTGGGTTTTTTTCTAGACAACAGATAGGTATATATAATAATGCCTACTTTAAATTGTTTGTTTGCTATTATTTTTTCTTATGTTAAATGTAAACCTTTGAATTCCTTTTAAATAAATATCAGATAAGAAAAAAATGACATTGGTCAGGTAAATTTATACCCACCTTTAGACCACTTTTACTGGAAAAAAAATTCCTATAAAATTTATGATATTGAAATGTTTGAAGTTATGAAAACAAGTAATTTTTACTTTCTCTTAGCTAATTGTATATTTGAGCATCCTGGAATCAAGGGCCCTTAGGCTTGGAAGGAACATTAAACATTATGTGGCTCATTTACTCTTATATTAACTGAATATACAGTATCTCTGCTATTTGTGTGGTCTGAATCAGTACGTTAGTGAATTCAGACATATTACTTTTCAGATGGTCTATTTTTCTTTGGACAGTCTAACCTATTAAGATGTTTTTATTATTGAACAAAATCTCTCTCTCTCTGACAAAATTGGAAACCCATAATAAAATAAGTGGTCTCTTCCTTTCTCTTCAAGTGTTTGCACGTTGCCAACATAACCGCTATATCTCTCTTATTGAATCTTTTCTTTTCCATGTCTTTCTGGCATCTATAGGTCTTTCAAATAACTATTTTTTTAAATTCATTCACCATCTTTGTCACTCTCCTCTGGTCACTCTTATTGATGGATATTATGCTAAGTGTGGGCCCAATCACAATTATCCAGAACAAAATAGAAAGGAACTGCCATTTTGCTGGTTCTATTAGAATAGCCTAACATACTATCAGTCTTTTTGGTGGCCATATTTACTGCTATCTTTATTGTGCTAACTGTTTACGAAACCTCTTTATATGACTTAGAGTTCCTAAGGCATAGCTGTTATCCTCTACTTGTTAGGTGTTCAAGCAAAAATCTGCCACAAATTGCTATTCAGCATTATCTAATTGCTGTCAGATAATCTTACCTATTATACTTTTATATAGTTAGTCTTACAAGTTATTGTGTCCCTATTGAACGTTGAAGCCATAGAAATAATAATTTGCTTCATATTTGTTGTTCTTTTCAATTTTTATCTCTTAGGTTTTAATTCTCTGTGACGGGTTAGAAAATTTTAAAGAAAAGCCAAAATGAGGTCACTAAAATACAAATAAAAAGTGCTATACATTTGAAAGAGTGCTATACATTTGAATTTAGCTTGGTATATATGTCTAGTATGAACTACAATTATAGCTTCTTTGGCATTTCTATCAAGTACGTATTTTGAGTAACTTTCTTTTAATTTCTGTGCTTTCCTATGGGATTCATATGAAGGCAAGCCCCAAAATAGTGACTATAATATTATAGAGTAAATTATGACTTTTAAAGTTTTAGTTCTAGTTCTCTCTTATTTGGGGATCCAGCTGGATATAAGGAGGTGGTGTTTTTTATTTGTTTGTGCTCTTTTTATAATTAAAGAGATCTTATTTAGATCCTCCACACTTTATTTTATTTGTGCTATTAATTTTGCAAGCCCCAAACTACTAATAGGATAATTCTGTCATTTTCATGCATGTTGATATGGCCTTATATATCAGAATAATCAAGTGAAAGAAATACCTTTTGGTGATTGTGTACCTTCTAGGATTTGTCAGGTAATTTTGGCAACTGAAATTATCTAAAACTTTGCCCATGTTGGCTCAGAAATAAAAGAAACATTAAATATAAAGCAGAATTCTAATTATGTTTTTCTATGGCCCACTGGAATCAATAGCTGATGGCAACAATGTAGAGATAATGTTAAGAATTACAAAAAGCTTGGGGAAGCAGGGATAGCTCAGTGGATTAAGCGCTCACTTTGCAGCCCTGGGGACAGAGGATCGAATTCCGGCCCTAGCCTGTGTAGATCCATATGCTGAACTGGGGAGTGCCCCCAGTTCAGTTCTCACCAGAATGAGACCCTGGCCCAGTTTCTGCCCTGTGCAGCCCTGCGCCCACCTGTGGAATGAAACTATGTGGAAAAACCAATGATGTGCAACTATGGAGACTGCTCTGGGCCCTCCCCCTTCTCTCTGTCTCTGTATCTCTCTCTCTCTCTCTCTCTCTCTCTCTCTGTCAAAAACAATAAAAAAAAGAATTACAAAAAGCCAAATGCAAGATAAGTTTTTTATTGTGTATAGTATATACATATTCATATTAAAGTCACATATAAGTAATAAAGAGCACCAGTAATAATGCTGAAGTACATATCTATATCCCTGTGTATAATGCACCTCAAAGACATTTTTGAGAAAACCAATTATATGTTATCTTGACACATTTTTTCTTAAACTAGTGATTTACTCATTTAACCAGTAAGAATTAGTCCAGTCCTAAATCAGTACTTGTGGCAACTCAAGACATTTAAATTATTTGGAGGACAAAAGAGTAAATAAAATCATGTTATATTAGCATTTTAACCTTAACACAAGCTATTCTAATCAACTAATAGCAACTAATGACAATATTCATCATTTGAATAAATAAAATATTGCTTTGTTTTGACAACACAGGTAGAAATAAATCATCCATGCATTAAATTTAAAAAAATATCAAATATAGTGATTCAAAAAAACAGGGAGGGGTAATTAAATAGTGTCAAGACCTGATATTTCACTCATTGAGTATAATCTCCAAGGTTTGACTCCACTGTAGTTCAAACGTAGTTCATATTTAAGTAATATGCAACATAAATATATAATTGTCAAGAGTCTATTAATGCATTTTTCTTTTCTACAATCACAAAAAGTAAAGCATGTTTACTATTTTTCTTATTGTTTTCATATTTTTGAGGACATTAGATACTGGGAGTTCAAGTAATTTCAGCAACATCACTCAGGTACATTGTCCTGAACCAAACATAGTATGGTGCTTTAGGCCTACTAATGTAATAAGTCAATTTAAACAATGTCTCTTTGGTTTACTAAAATTTATTTTGGATAATATTTATTTATTTATTTATTTATTTATTTTTTAAATGCCTGACCTCTATAAGTTATACACATGTAGTCTTATTTTTTTTAAATATATTTTTATTTATTTTTGACAGAGAGAGAGAAAGAGAGAGAGAGAGAGAGAGAGAGAGAGAGAGAGAGAGAGAGAGAGAGAGATACAGAGAGATACAGAGACAGAGAGAGAACTGAACTGGGGGGAACTCCCCAGTTCAGCACATGGGTCTGCATGGGCCGGGGCCAGGATTCGATCCCCGGTCCCTGGTGCTGCAAAGTGAGTGCTCAACCCAATGAGCCATCCCGGCTTCCCTGATAATATATTTTTTAAGAATTATATTATTGTTTTTGACAGAGACAAAGAGACAGAGACAGAGAGAGAAGGAGAGAGAAGGGAGTGGGCCCAGAGCAGTCTCCATAGTTGTACGTCATCAGCTTTCAACATAGTTTCATTCCACACAGGTGGGCTGGGGCCACACAGGGGGAAGTGGGCTGGGAGTCTCCTGCTTGGGAAACACATCAATTTTAACATATGGGTTTGCATGGGCCCGAGCTGGGATTCAATCCTCAGTCCCCAATGCTGCAAAAGAAGTGCTTAAGCCACTGAGCCATTCCGGCTTTCCCTACCTTAGATAATTTTTATTTTACACTTCTAGTTGATGTAGAGTTCATTTAAACTGATCATTATACCCTTAAAATTTTTCTGAGTCAAGGTTGTTATCTTTGCCTAATATAATTCTGTGAATATACAAAAAATTAAAAAAGACATATAAGGAAGAGTTTTCTACTTAAACTACTATATCTAATGTTTCTCTTGTGAAATTTTGTTACCTTATAATTTTTCTAAGTCCCTTGGGCTATGAAATACATACAAGGAAAAACATAAATTGATTCATTAGCAAATATAATTATAAGACAATTTCTTAATTTTAGCTGTACTTTTGGTCCATTAGTTGATGAGATTGCTATCTTCGTTGACATTAAATTTTGCTAATGAGCGTATGGTTTATGTTGGTATTTGTGGTATTAATGTTAGTGTTTATGCTGTCCCTGAATATTTTTAATGATTGCTAATACTCTTCTTGATTGTAGTCAAGGACCTGAGACTTGTCACTCACACACACACACACACACACACACACACACACACACACACACACAAAATTACTAAGTTTTTTATTATCACTAAGAAAATGGGAGATTTGAGGAAAGACAGAGACATCATACATAGGCTAATACAATTTGACTAGTTTGAGGACCATCTCAAGGCAGAATCTAGCCTAAATAAACTAAGAAGAAGGGTCAAGGCACATAGTAGGTGCTCATTAATCACATTCATTTTATTGCGTCATTGATCATATTATAAGAGTCTATTAGTCAGCTAGGGTTGCCATAAAAAAATACCATGGACTATGTGGCTTTGACAACAGAAATTTATTTTTTTACAAATCAGGAAGATAGATATTCAAGATTAAGATTTTGTTTCTCTGCAGGTCTCTCTTCTTGAATTTCTTTTTTCTCTGACTCTCTCTGTGTCTTTACCTGACCTTTTCTGTGTACACATACTCATCGTGTCTTTTCTTCTTATAAGGGCCTCTTATAATTCTATTAAATTAGGGCTTCACTCTTATGGCCTCATTTAACCTTCACTACTTCCTTAGATGTCCTATCTCCAAATATAATCACATTGAGAATTAGAGCTTCAACTTATGAATTTGGGGGCATTTAACTGGATTTTCCAATGCCAGGACCTTGTAATGCACAACAGTTAGCATCCTGCAGCCAACTGACCCCCATCAAATGCACCTCAGATGGATATGGTAGTGGAGTGCTTCTGGGTGAGACACCTTCCCATGAACAATTTTTTTTGACACATTTTAGAATGGATTTCTGGCAAACTCCAGATGGCTGTTTTCTCCAAGTTACACTGGCAGGACACCACAGCAACTGGTCTGCCATCTAGTGGGTCATTCCATGTCTTCTCCAACAAGGTCAAGATCTCAGCCCTGTGGGGGTGGTGCTCTTCCCTGGATGCTCTGTATCAGTCCCAGGGGTAGAGGCTGCTTTTTACATCTGCTATTGTTATGTTGTTTAGATCTGTCTCTTCTTATTAGCCAATTCCGTATTATTCCAATTCTTTGTTATGATTAATAGCAATTCTTTTTATTAAACTTTTTATGTTCAAATAACTGTGTGGTTTCTATCCCTTGATTGGATTTAGACTTATAGAGTAGATCATGAAGGAGATAACCACAATAAAAGCTCCAACCCAAAGACAGGAGGCAATTAGGGTTACTATTACAAAAGATTTGTAAAATCACAATGGATAGAAGGCAATCTTCTCTATCAATAAAATAATGTCCTTTCTTAGATCACCTAGCAGGTGCTGTTCTCTCAGTGGAACTATAGTGTTCATTGGCTTTCATGTTTTCTGGTAATGGTTTCTGGTCCTGTCTTCTTCATTATTAATTCTAGTCTGATCTAAATTGGACATTGGAGAGTATGCCACATGCCCTCAGGTCCAGTATGACTTTGTAAACCACTTACTGTTAGTGCACATTTGAGGTCTGAGGGTTGCTCTAGAAATTGAAAAATTACTCTATTTTCAGACCACCAGTAGCTACTGTGGCATTATATGATGTTGAGGATTCAGAATTGATTTGGCTCTACTATTTGAGGCTTGATTGCATGGTTCAGGATGTCAGAATTTGCTTCACACAATTAATAGAAAAAAGTGAGGGAAGGCTAATAGTGCAATTGCATTGTCTTTTAAGGGGTATTTCCAAAATATGTCACAAGATACTTCTATTTAAATTCTCATCTTATCATATTTCTTCCCATGACATTAAACAAATGCAGTAACAGTGCCACAACTAATTACGAAGGAGACTGGGAAATGTAGTCTTTACTCAGAGTAGCCATGTACCCAGGTAAAAATTCCATTAGTATGGATGAAAGAATGAAATGATTACTAGTGTGGGGGCCAACTAGGAGACTCAGCCACATATGGATATTGTGATTTATATATATGGGCCAATGTAAGAAAATTACATGTTAGTATATGCATTATAAATTACAAAATAATACATTGTTCCCTGAACATTTCAAAGCTTCTCACTTTCAAAAAAACGAAAAACAAAAAGGCTAGTATCACTTTAAGGCAATAGTTAAAGAAAGAATACTCATATTTAGAAACAAGCTCTTTCATTTGTTTGATTTCAGAAAGTGGTTTGCAATTCCTGTTTTATACATTTCAAGGACTCTAGGGAAAGCCAGGATGGCTCAATGAGTTAAGTGCTCACTTTGCAGCCCAGGGGACCAAGGATCAAATCCTGACCCCAGTCCGTGCAGACTCATATGCTGAACTGGGATGTGCTTCTCATATGGGAGGGCCTCAGTTTGGTTCTTGCCTCCCATTTGGCCCCTGGCTTGAGGGGGTATGCCTCCCATGTTGGAAGCCCCCAGCCCAGTTCCCACCCTGTGTGGCCCCTGCCCACCTATGTGGAATGAAACCATGTTAAAAAAACTGATGACGTACAAATATGGAGACTGCTCTGGGCCCTCCCCCTTCTCTCTTTCTCTCGCTGTCTGTCTCTGTCAAAAACAATAAAATAAATCTTAAAAATAAAATAGAATTTTAGGTAGCCTCTATGTAGTGGTGGTTGAGATCATATTTTGAGATTTTAATATCACTTAGTTCCCCACAGCACCATTCATGTTATGCATCTCAAGTGAAGACAGAGAAAGAGAAAAATGAGAGGTGAGAAAGAAGGAGAGGGAAATATTTTCTTCAAGTTAGGAATAAATAAGAACCAGAGAATTTAATTCACTTATTCATCCAATTTTTCCAAGGTCATCGAAGAGAATGACACTCTTGTTCTCTAGTTTAAAACCATTTATAACTGCTGTGTAGGTCATATAAGTTATACAGGGAATCTAAGATGAGTCACTTCAACAATTTAACATGTACAGTGTCTGATATAGCTGAATTTTAAAGAAACGGGTAACACTTTGACAGTGTGTATTTTTAAAAGCATCTTTTTACAAAAGTCTCAAAGCTTTTCATTTGAAACATTGAAAGCTCAAAAGAAAAAAAGTTAGAAATCTGAAGCAGTGGGAAGCATAGATCAATTTGGGAGTAATTACTTCAATTATTTCTAATAAAATCATTTTGTATTAAGTGAAAATAGTTTTAAGTTTTAAACAGTTATTGAGGATTAAGAGTGGCAGGCTCAAGCCTTTATCTTTCCACAGAAAAATATGAGCCCTATTATTCTATATTGAGTTAGCAGACTTTTGTAGTGTTTTATTTATTTATTTATTTTTGAGATAAAGGAAAGTGTATAATTGCTTGGATTAATCAAAAGGATTGGCCAAATCTATTTTTCTTAAGTGCAGTCACATTGTAGTAATAAAAACTAAAACTATGGATGACAAATTCCTTTCAACAGTCATGAATTTTGCATATGATTTCAACCCAATGTTTTTATCCCCATTGCAATATTGTCTACCTTCACTTACTCGGGAATGATCCTTAGACTTGAAGTGGTTAAGAACACAAACTCTGTAGCAAGATTTAAACCCCAACTCAAAAATTATTAAGCAAGGTGACCTTGGGTAATTTACTTAAAACTTCCTGTGATTTGTGGTATGTGGTACATGCAGTAAAACATTTGTCTTAATAGAGCAGCTTCTGGAAATGGCACTACTTACTTAACTGGAAATCCTATTTTGGGCTTACAATAGTCAGGTAGGATATCTGCAAATCTAAGTTTCTTTCTGTAACAAATGGGTTATTTTTTCCCAATGTTTTATGTATAAGTATAGATGATTGATAGGTAGGTAGGTAGGTAGGTAAGTAGATGAGAGATAGATAGATAGATAGATAGATAGATAGATAGATAGATAGATAGATAGATAAATGTAGAGATAGATATATGTTGTTCAGTGATGTGTAGATAGAAATTTCTAATTCTTCCTCAGTGAGAAACTAGTGAAAATCTTTAACCAGGAGAGGAAGATATAAGACCTATCTCTCTTATGGAACAGTGCATGTGTATCTATCTGTTGGAGAGTTCTTTTCTTTGTGTGCAGTTAGGTTTTAGTAATAATTTTGTATTATTTTCTAAGGCATTATTCTTCAAGTATAAGCTGGGTATCTATGTATTATATCAAGAAATTTAATCTTAAATACCAGAACTTTTTAGCCACTCAGTCTAACATTGTTCAGTGTTAAAGTTTTAAGGCAGAATTTTTTTATTAATGCTGTTTACATTCTGGATATTTCTATATTTAAGAAGGCTCCATTTTTTCCTAATGTACTCTCTAAAGCAGGGGTCCCCAAACTATGGTCCACGAGGCCCTCTTATCCAGCCCGTGGAGACCTTTTAATATGAATAAAATAATGTTAAATAAATAATTAAAAACAACATCTATGTTTTGATTTTTTTTTATTTTGACCTCGAGTGTGTTGTTGGCCCCTAAACTGCTGTTTGATAGTTAATGCGGCCCACGGGCTGAAAAGTTTGGAGACCCCTGCTAAAGTACTGGCAAATCTTTTCCCCTTAAAGCACCGGTGGTAACAGAGCACAGTTAAGTTTTGATTTTGATCTATGGGGAATGTATCATCTACTCAAAACTTTTAATCAATAATTAAAAAATACAGAAAGAAATGAAAAGTTATTTTCTAAATTAAGGATTTTGTTTTGATGTGTAAAGCAGTTTTAATAAAATAAATATTAAATGAAATTTTAATCAAACCCTCTCCACTCAGAATTTTATTTTTAACTATTTTGTTCTCAGTTTTTTGTAGTTCACATTACTATGAGTATATTCCCAAATTTCAAAATTTAAATTTTATTGTGTATGTTAAACTTTTCTTCACTTTCACAAAGTGTTATCTTATAAATCAACTGGGTGCTTAAGCTACAGGATAAAAACATAACTTGATCTTCCATTCAATGGTAGTAAAATTTGAAGGATGCTAAATTCTCTCATAATGAAAAATGGATCTTCATGAAGCTGACACAATGTCTGAAAATCTCACCATTAACAATGCCCCTTGAGGGCTTTGTGGAGACAAGCAATTTAATTAGATTAAGGCATTATATTTCCTGGGTAAATCATTTGCTACCCAAACATAGTACCATTCATTTTTCCATCTTATTAAAACTCATTAACACACAGCAGAACCCTGAGGAAATGACATGAAATAGAAAACAAACACATGTCTCAGAGAGCTATAGTGGTAGAGAAAGGTCAGATTCATGGGAATTTCCAGTCCCAGTGGGCATTTCTAGACCAAAGGGAGCATCGTGAGGTTTTAGGGATTTCTTGTGGTTTCTCTTAAACTCTTCACCATATTATTTGGGCTAGAACTTCTTGTTATTCTCCATTTTATTTTGTTTTGTTTTGTTGGTTTTAATAACCAAAAAACCCAACCATTTAAGATAAGCACTGCCTACATTTCATGTGACCTTGCATCGCCTCTGTGCTGATTAGGCATGATTTTGAATTGTCATTTTATCCTGGAAGTTCAGCAAGATCTGTATTTGCCACACATATCAGAAAGTTTCTATGGCCTATTTATTAAAATACAAATAATAAACCAGAACAAATAAAGAAAACAGTAGGCAAGCTGGTAATGGCCCAATTCGTGGAACCCTGAGCATGCTTCCATTTGTTTATGCATAAACAAATACATTTTATTTTTTTATGAATGTGAGAGTGATAATAAAATCCCATTTTTTGCTCTATTTAGTCATTAAATATCCTGAAAAGTCTCCAGCTTAACAAAATAAAGTAAAAGCATTAAAAAACTCTAAGAACTAAAAAAAAAAAAAAAAAAAAATTGGGACTAGGCTTCAAATCCAAGTCTGTCTGACTCCATAACTATCATCTTAACTACTGTGCTGTATTACTTTTGTCAGATTATAGAAAACATAAAAGTTTATCTAGTGAGACAAACACTTTCTCGTCTCTAAATTCTAGAGGAAATTTATTGTGTGTATGTTGAGTAACAATGATGGATAATGTCTTCAACCCATGTTTTACAGAAAACAAAATAACATTTTTTTAAGGGCCATTTCTTGTATCAGTCTTTGATAACAGCTCAGTTCATAACATTGAATCATAACTTAGTACAGGCATTTCTATGGACAACAGGCTAAAACAGCTCAGATATGCTGCTACCTACAACTACCTTGATTCAGGAATGTATTCATCATATGCTCATTATAGGAAGGGCCACAGAGAATCAGAAGGCAAACTTTATTTTAAAGAAATACCAGAGAAGTGGCAGATTCTATTAGAGAGGAAAATGTGTCATGCAGAAAAGTCAATGTGAGTCAGCAGTTATCTGTTCTCAAAATAACCAAGATAGTTCCCTAAAGGAAGGACAGAGTTGAGAACTGAAGTTGGGTTGATTACTTGTTCTCTGCCTGTGAAACTGTAAACTTGCAGAAGTCCTCAAACTTTTTAAACAGGGGGCCAGTTCACTGTCCCTCAGACCGTTGGAGGGCTGGACTGCAGGCCCCGGACGAGTCGGCTGCTAAGCAGGACTGGCAGCGGAGGCAAAAACACCCGGAGGGCTGGATAAATGTTTTTGGTGGGCTGCGTGTGGCCCGCGGGCCGTAGTTTGAGGACGGCTGCAAGAGTCATGTGGAGTCAAACTCAGTGCTAAATCAAAAAATGCCAGAAGAATTGCAGGGCTTTAGAATTGCAATTTAGAATTGATACAAGAAGAATTGCAGGGCTAATTCATCACTGTATTCCAGCACTCAGAAAGCGCTGGGCATAAAGCATGTATTAGATAAATATTTACGTAATAAAACATCAATAATTGCATGAAAGAATGAATGATTTCTCAAGGATATAATTTTTTTTTTTTTGAAAGAGCTGTGTGTGTGTGTATCTCTACAGTTACTTTTGGAATCACATTGAAGATTTGGGGTAACATATGAAATTTAACTTTGGTTTAATATTTGTTTTCTTTAATTGATCAAACTTCTTCCTTCATTAATAATGTAACAATTATATAAAAGCACTCTACTCAGTTATTCCTTGCACATCATTTCAGTAAATATTCATCAAAACTATTATGTTAGATTTTTTTTTTCTTTAGCAAATTAGGAAAATAAAGGGTCAGAGAGATTAAATATTTTGTCCAAGATTGTACTGCTATGAATAGCTAGAATTTTTGCCCTATATAGTCCATTTTATCACTTGGAGAAATGCTCATTATAAAAGTTTCAAATTATCCTAAAGTTTAAGGTAAATATTCCTTTCACTTAGGAGGATACATGTATATATGAGTGAGAAAAAAAGAGATACCCAAGCCAAATGGAGAAAACAAGAGATTTTCTATTGTCCTTCCTCATCTTTCCTGAGTGGTAACTGGCTAGCACAACTCAGAGACTGCATGAATTGAACCACCTGTTCAGGAGTAAATCACACAGCCTACCAAAAAATGTACTGCTATGTATAATACATTACTTCTAATTTCAAATGAGCACCCAACCCTACTCAACATTCTATATTTTTCTATATGACCACTACTCTAGTCTCAAAAATGCCTATTATATATTTTTCACTTTTCTAATTTTCTTTGATCTCTGCCCAGGTACCAAGCCACCACTGACCTCAGATAAACTCATGTTTTATAGAGCATATAAAAATCATCAAATGGGCAATCACTCTTATTCCCACCACCAAATCTACCAAACAAGCTAGGTCTGCTTCCATACTCAATTTTTTTGTTGGGATTGATGAAGAAAGAGCAGGACATTTTGGCTTTCTGATTTTAACATTTATAAAAACAATTTTGTTTTGGCCCCTAAAACCATTTGTAGGTCACTAAAACTGTTCCTACTATGCTAATGAGTAAGTAGTCTCTTAGAAAGAGACTTTCTCACTATCAAATATTAATTCTTCTTGGTGGACTGGAGTGAATCTCCCACCTGTTCAAAGAACTTTCTAATTGGTTCCCTCTTCTCATTATATTAACTATTTTTTTAATACTGAGGTTTTACACTAGTATGAAAACAAGCTTAGGTGTCTTCTAGCTTTAAAACAAAAACAAACACACAAATAACATTTATTCATTATCTCCCACCTGTTGCTAATTACTGTCTCCATTCCCATGCAGAGATAAGCTTGTCTCAGTCCTGTCTTTCTTTAAAATTAATCAAACATTTTAAATCCTTATTTTTCTCTCTTAATTTATAGTAATGAATTATTTTTACAATTGTTACCCAAGAGAGTTTTACTACCTGTGTCCTCTAGTACCAAGGTCTGACAATTAAATTAGCGATCTCATCCTAGGAAAAGTGCTACATACCTCATTGCTCAATATTACTATGGTCACCTTTGAAGTACTCCCCTTGTGAAGCTATGCACTGAAACCAGCTCCTACCCCACCCTTCAAAGCTATTTTGGAGCTCTTTTTCTGAAATGGCTATCAGAACTGTCATCATAGTGCCCTTGATGTCCTGAATGTCATCAAAATGTCTTCCTTTCAATATTTCCTTTATCTTCAGGTAGAGACAAAAGTCATTGGGGATAAGATCAGGTGAGTAGGGAGGGTGCTCCAATACAGTTATTTGTCTACTGGCTAAAAACTCCATCACAGACAGTGCTCTGTGAGCTGCTACATTGTTTTGATACAAGAACCATGAGTTGTTGGTGAAAAGTTCATGTCTTTTTTATCTAACATTTTCCCATAACCTTTTCAACACTTCCAAATAGTCAAATTCATAATGAATAATCCCTCTGTTATCAAAAAAGTTAGCAACATATTTTGACTCTTAATTTGGACTGACAGGACTGTTCTGGTTGTGGAGAATTGACTGACTTCCATTGTGCACTTCAACGCTTTGTTTCAGGGTTGTATTGGTACACTTATGCTTCATCACCAATGATAAAGCGGCCCAAAACATTATCTGGCCTCTCCAAAAGATCTTGGAAAACTCAAGCTTCAACACTTTCATGACCGCACACAAAAACACTCAGCAACACTAATGAATGTCACTCAGCAAGACACCACCATACATCAACACAAACATAGCTGTGAGACACTGATATACCAAGGTTATAAAACCTTACCATGTTGTTCGTACAGTGTTGACAATGTAAACACATGGTGGGAAGTTTGTGAACTTAATTGTCAGACCTCATGTATGTCTTAGTATGTGTATGTCCAATTATTCCAGAAATATTTTTTTGAAAAGCTATCTTTGCTCCTTTATACTTCCCTTTCATCCTTTGTAAAAAAATCAATTGACGGGGAAGCTGGGATGGCTCAGTGGGTTAAGTGCTCGCTTTGCAGCCCTGGAGACCAAGGATTGAATCCTGGCTCCGGCCCATGTGGACCCATATGCTGAACTTGGTTGTGCCCCCAGTTCAGTTCTTGCTGGGGCCTGTGCGGGAGGCTCCTGGCCCAGTTCCTGCCCTGAGCAGCCCTGTGCCCACCTGTGGAGTGAAACTATATGAACAACTAATGCTGTCAACTATGGAGACTGCTCTGGGCCCTCCCCCTTCTCTCTGTCTCTCTCTGTCAAAAACCAATAAAAATAAATCTTTAAAAATCAATTGACTATATTTATGTAGATCTATTTGGACTTTCTTTTCTGTTTCATTAATCTATGTATTCTTTTGCCAGGACCACAGAGTCTTGATTACTGTTGTGCTATCTCAACTTTTGAAATTGGGTGGTGTCAGTCCTCAAAATCTATTCCGTTCCTTCAATATCGTGACACTTTTGTCTTTTCAAATAAACTCTAGAATTACACAGTTTTAGATAAACTTTTAATAGCTACAAAATAGCTTACTGGGAATTTTTTGCATAAATCCAAGTATCAAGTTGGGGAAAACTGACATTTAACAATATTGAGTCTTTCTACTCATAAACATGGACTATGTCTCTATTTATTTAGTTCTTCTTTGGTATTTTTCATCATTTTGTGTAATTTTCCTCCCATAGTTGTTATGCACACTTTGATAGATTTATACCTAAGTATAAATCTATACTTAGTTTTAGATGTTGCTAATGTGAATAGTATTGTGTTTTTCATTTCAAATTCCACCTATTCATTGCTAGGACAAAAGAAAGTGGTCAACTTTGATATATTAACATTGTATCCTGAAATCTTAATATAATCATTTATTAGTTTCAAAAGTTTTTGTAGTTAATTCTTTTGTATTGTTTACATAGACAATCATGTTATGTGTGAACAGTTTTATTTCTTCCTTCTCAATCTGCATACTTTTATTGCCTTTTCTTATTGTATTACATAGAATTTCTAGCATGATGATCAAAAAATGTGTTAAGGGGAAGCCAGATGGCTCAGTGGGTTAAGCGCTCACTTTGCAGCCCCAGGGACTGAGGATTGAATCCCAGCCCCGCCCTGTGTGGCTCCATATACTGAACTGGGGAGTGCCCGCAGTTCAGTTCTCACCGGGGTGAAGACCCTGGCCCAGTTCCTGCCCTGTGCAACCCCACTCCCACCTGTGGAATGAAACTATGTGGAAAAACAAATGATGTGCAACCATGGAGACTGTTCTGGGCCCTCCCCCTTCTCTCTCTCTCTGTCTCTCTCTCTCTCTGTCAAAAACAATAAAAATAAATCTTAAAAAAAAAATGTCTTGAGTGGTAATATCTTTGCCTTATAATTTTTCAGTGTTTTTAAAGATTTATTTTTATTGTTTTTGACAGACAGAGTGAGAGACAGAGAGAGACACAGAGAAGGGGAGGAGCCCAGAGCAGCCTCTATAGTTACACGTCATTAGTTTTCTGCATAGTTTTCATTCTGGTGGGCACGGGGCTACACAGGGCAGGAACTGGCTGAGGGCCTCCATATTGGAGGGGGCCTCCCACACGAAAAGCATATCTGGGGTGGCAGCTAAACTGGGGGGCTCCCATAGGGGAAGCTCGTACCAGTGAGAACCAAACTGGGGGCACACCCTAGTTCAGCATATGGGCTTACAAGAGTCAGGGCCGGGATTCAATCCTCAGACTCTGGGGTTGCAAGACAAGCATTCAACCCATGGAGCCATCCAGGCATCCCCAATTTTTCAGTGTTTGTTTTTTTTTTTAATATATATATATTTATTTATTTATTTATGACAGAGAGAGAGAGAGAGAGAGAGAGAGAGAGAGAGAGAGAGAGAGAGAGAGAGAACTGAACTGGGGGAGCTCCCAGTTCAGCATATGGTTCCGCACGGGCCGGGGCCAGGACTTGATCTTCAGTCCCTGACACTGCAAAGTGAGCGTTTAACCCACTGAGCCATCCCGGCTTCCCCTTTCAGTGTTTTTAAAACTTAGAAAAGTATACAACATCTGAATGAACAAGGGTTACAAATACTAGCTTTCCTTTTTCTCTCACTTGTTTTTCTGCCATAATTTATATTTCTAATACTTTAATTTGTTGTATTTTTAGCTGACATTAAATTTGCCAACATATAGGCCATGCTTTAAAAATTGCTATAATATCTAGAAATTAGAAATCCGGGAGGTGAATAAGTACGGTATTCAGCAATCTATTGAGAAAGGCTTATTGCTAAAAATATTCTTTACATTTATTTTGTTATATTGATTCTCTTTTAAAATTAGATCTTACTCTATCAGTAACAGATTTACTTTCCAAATTATTAAAATTAAAAAGAAAACCTGTCAAATGTTTACTAAAAGTTCTATTCAAAATCTCACTTGATAGCACTCTATTTAGTTATACCAACTTGTAACATGCCATTACATTGTACATTTTTCTAAGAAGAAAAGGAACATAAGTGTACTTCAAATCCCTCTACTTACTCTAAATAAAATTTTTCAAAATAATATTACTCTAGACTTCAATGTATAAAAATGAATGTACATTGTACCTAAAGAGAAGAATCTGCAGTTTAAATTTTTTTTATTAGTGAGTACAATTTTTATGAATCATAAACACTCTTGTTCAGTGCCATTGTAATTTTAACATGATATACAAGTCAAATAACTAAATTAATCTATCTATTGAATACATAGCACATCTGAAAATTTTACTTTCCATATTCATGGATGTCAAAACAGTATAATTTGTTGTTTACCACATACCACAAAAGTCAACAAAATATAAAGCATGGTGAGTATAGTAAACAGTATTGTAATATATACTTGAAATTTGCTAAGAGAGTAGATCTTAAACATTTTCCCCACAAAACAAATTATAATTATATCAGGTGATAGAAATATTAAATAATATTATTATAGTAATCATTTTGCTATATATAAATGTATCACATCACTAGGCTTACTTTGAACTTGTACAATGTTGTATGTCAATTATATCTCAATCAAGTTGGAGGAATAGTCAACAAAATCTTTAATGTCATTTTTTCCACTGATTCTTTGCTTTATGCTTCTAGATGTCTCAGGACAAAGGTTGTAATCGAAAGACTCATAATTCACATGCTAAGTCTTGGGTAATGACAAGTACTTTCAGTGGTCAAAAATTATAAAAACTGAGTTAATAGATTAAAAGTTTCTAAGTATTGATAAAAGAACATTATTAGCAGCAGATATAAAAACACTTCATATTTTACTCATTAACAAAAAGCAAATTGGTTTCTAAAGAGGTATTTTTATTGTTTTTCGACAGAGAGACAGAGACAGAGAGAAGGGGGAGGGCCTATAGCAATCTCCATAGTTGACAGCATTAATTTTCCATATAGTTTCACTCCACAGGTGGGCGAGGGGATGTGCAGGGCAGGAACTGGGCCAGGAGCCTCCCACATAAGCTCCGGCAAGAACTGAACTGGGGGCACACCCTAGTTCAGCATGTGGGTCCGCATGGGCCAAGGCTAGGATTCAACCCTCAGTCCCTGGGGCTGCAAAGCGAGCGCTTAACCCACTGAGCCATCCCAGCTTTCCCATACATTGGTTTTTAAAATCACTCAGACATTGTGTTCCATCACAAATATTTTAAAATCATTATATTCTAGTCATAATTTTGTATATTAATAAAATATCAAGAAGCTGTTCCCTGTAGTAAATATATGGAATTTGGCATATTTAATTCTTGTGTTTAATGCATTTTAATGTCACTTTATTTCTTTTTTAATAATCATTTGGTTTTCAAACATATATTAATTGGATATTATTAATTGTAAATGTTGAAAAACGATTTTAATCTTATCTGCCTAGTACTTGAAAAATTTTAATTTAAAATTTTTGAATAAAGCATATTTACTAGAATTCTTGAAATGAAATTTGATACATCCACTTAAGTAAGGTGACCCACTTTTTTCCAATGAAAAGGAGGACAGCTGCTTCTGGGTGGTGAGCACATAATGCGAAGCATAGGTGATATGATGTGGACTTGTACATCTGGAAACTATCTAATTGTTACCAACCAATGTCACCCCAATACATTTAACAATAAAAAAAAAAAGAAAAGAAATCAATGACAGAACCAAAAAGAAAAAGAAAAGGAGGACATCTAGTATTACATATCAAAAAGAAGGAAATTTAGGAGGACACTTTTTGAGGGAGGATAGAACTTCCAAAAGGAGGACTGTCCTCCCTAAAGGAGGACAGTTGGTCACCTTAACTTAAACTAACTTTTTTCTAGTCATATTGTTTTTATTATATATTTTATGTTTTTCAACTCAGTCATTAATTTGATTATTTACTTTATAAAATAATGTGGTTTTTTTTTACAATCTAATTACTTGGGTATTTATTACCACATTCAGCTTTTCCAGTGCCTCAATACAAGAATCTTGTCTCTACAGTATTCTGATTAGTCACTCATTTTTAATTTTTATGGAAAGGTTATCATGGTATCCTCTGTGTAGCATATACTCTTGATGCCCTTGGTTTTCCCCTTTTAGTTTCTTTTATTAAAATTTCACCTTAGCAGTGAAACCTCTTGATGCTAGTGTAAGTTAATAATAACATCCAATTTTACTGAATCTTCTAATAGATCAGTACTACTTTTCATTAAGAAAACTTCTTTGTTGGCTTATCCACAAGCCTTAGTAAACCACAGGAATTCAAACATATTGCTTGTAGCTAAGACAATATTTTTTTGGTATCTGACATTGTACATGGTTATAAAATTTTATTTATTACTTAATGCTAGGAAGCAATTTAATATGCTGCTCATATTTTCTCTATTGACTAAAGTTTTCACTTTAAACTTTACAGGATACTGGGATTCTGCTGAGGTGCCTTTGGGGTTGAAACAGAAAATAGTGGGGAAGATAAATAGGTTGAGTCCAGCATACTCCTTCTTTTCCTAAATTTTGGCAACTTCATTTGTATTAATTTTACACAGTAGATTTCTGGGGGTGTGGGGAACTTGATCAAGTAGAACATGTCCTACAAATATTTGAAACCCATCAGGCCTATGGAGATGATACATTTGAACAAAGAGAAATGTGCAATGAGCAGTTGAGAGTTTTCTTAAAATAAACACTGCTTGAGAATTTTATGACAATGATTAATGAGACCATTTTTAATAAGATAGGATATCATGATGATCCAAGATTTATTAATTATTGTGGAAAACTTCTGAATTTTACAGTGACTCATCAATTTTCTGAGTCTGGAGGCAAAAGTTACTATCAGATCACCTCTGATGGTCTTAGAATTTTGAAATTCAAGGAACTTTGAAGTATGTCAGTTCTAGTTTTCACAAAGCAACTCCATTTTAAAAGAACATATAGAATTTGATGTCTCCAAAGGAGAGGCTTTTCCAGACACGACTCACTGAAATTTATTTGCCAGCTCAAGTTGGAGACTCAGATCCTTTTTGTAATACTGAGATTATAAACCAGATGCCTTCAATCAAGATCAATTCCAGGAAATGTTGGCCCAGTTTACCCGCCCCCCCCCCACTCAATAAAAACAACTCAGAACTTTGTGAACTAGTCTGTTCATGGTGACTTAAAATGAGAAGGGAAGGGATCTTAGAAATTATTTAGGTATCATTTAGTATTTCTCAAAAAAAATCTTGTGACATCACATGTTTATTTACAAATAATTAAAAGTGTATTGATAGAGGTGATGATTTTTCAGAATCTCTGATTTCAGCTGGAGGCCTTCCAAGTGGCAAATGCTTTATCATGAAGGCTGATGGGCATGTTGCAGAGACCGTGTGTTTTTCCCCTTGTATCAAGTACCTTGTAATACAGACTGGAAACTTCAAAACAGAATGATGGGATTAAATGGCAGATAAATAGTCTTTCAGTCTTTCCAATAATCAATGCAAAAGCAAAGCGTAGAGAAAAAGTCTCAGATGGAAGTTTTAGGACCTACTCATAGAGACATGCCAACAACAATATGGGTAAACAATAATATTAAAGAAGTAACAGTAGCATAAGCAGAAAGTTTGTGGAAATTAGTCAAGAGCAGAACCACCTGACAGCATAGAAACAGAAAGAAAGGTAAAAGAAGAAAGGAATGTAATGAGACAGTATATACTAGAAATTCTTGTCTACCTAAAGCTAAGTAACTTGCAGAGGAAGAAGAGCACATTTTGCTGGAAACAATACTGTAACAGGATATGGGCAATTTAGTTAGCAAGAAAAATAAATGACAGTGTAAGGCTTAAGGTGAGAGTGTTGGACCAAAAAATAAAGGGGTAGACTGAAACAAAGACTTGGTCTCCAGATCAGAAAACTGTTTCCATTTCTCTAGGGTAGAAAGAATGTTGGTTAAAATGGATTACAATTATACATTTGTTTTAATCTGTATTTGTAATGAAATTGAGTACATTTGATTTAACAGCTTCATTTGACTATAATTTTTTTATACTTCAGCAAATAAGGAATTCTCAAATCATTTTTTTTATCTGAGTCCTTGTTTAAGAATATTAAAATTGGTATTTGTTTTTAAGGTTGCAACCACATGTTGCTATTAATGTTTCTCCTTATCGTAGAAACAAATGAATACAATTGGTCCAAGTTCTTTTCAACGCACTAGAGAGTTTTAAACATTAATTTTTCTAGAAGGGGGAAGCCAGAATGGCTCAGTGGGTTAAGAGCCCACTTTGCAGCCCCGGGGAACAAGGATCGAATCCCTGCCCCGGTCCGTGTGGACCCATATGCTGAACTGGGGAGTGCCCCTAGTTCAGTTCTCACCAGGGTGAGACCCTGGCCAATTCCTGCCCTGCATAGCCCTGTGCCCACCCGTGGAATGAAACTATGTGGAAAAACCAATCATGTCCAACTATGGAGACTGTTCTGGGCCCTCCCCCTTCTCTGTGTTTCTGTCTCTGTATCTCTCTCTCTCTCTCTCTGTGTCAAAAACAAACAAACAAACAAACAAACAAAAAAAATAAAAATTTTTTCTAGAAGGAACTTTCACCTATTCTATAAAAGAAACTAGAATATGTTGTAAACTGATTTCTTTGATTGGTGCCAGGCATGTTTTAGACACTTAAGAAATGTTTGTTGATAAAATGAAAGATAGATTCATTTTTCATCAACTTTTCCATACTATATACTAAAATGGTTACTTAAGCTATTACCAAAAGGTTTCTTAATTTAAGTAAATATAGTACTTATGTTATTCTTCTTGATTGGGTTTTCTAGTCCAGGAATTTGAACTGGTTTTCTTCAGTGTGAATTAAATACAGCAAAAAAGTTGTGGTTTTTTTTACATTTTTATTACATAAAACTACTTTCAAAATAGTTTAATTGAATTGATTAGTCAAAATCTAGTCGATGCCTTGCCTAAATTAAGGTGATATGCTTGATTAAAAAATAAATGTAGTCAAAATAGCACAGTTGATTGTAACTATAGGCGTAGCTGATAGCTACAGAACTAAAGGTCTAAACTCAAATTTGCAAATGGCTTGAAAACAAAAATGGAAAAGCTATTTTTTGTGCTTTAAAAGTACTATAATTCATGGAATATTGCTTCACTTATCATTTTAGATAGAGTAGTGGTCTCATTTTTGTTAGCTGTCCATTGTGTTAACTTAACCTGACAAGTATAGCTTCTTGTGGTCTAAGGTCAGTCTAGCAAATTGACATAATTATTTCAGAACATCAATAAAATTTTCTCTCTTAAAGGTAAACTTAAACGAGGCACTAGCAAGCCAGACGGTGTCTCTTATCCAGTCAACTCAAAGAGAAAGTCTTGCATATCAGTCAGCTACAACTATAAGAGACAATTTGCAATCAAGTTCCTACCACTTCATCACCAGCACAGTGCTCTTACCTTGGTCCTCACATATTATTTCTCTGTGAAATACCTGTATTTGTTAGCTCTTCTATCCTGGGCAAGAACTCCTACAGCATGCATTATCTCATAAAAGCAGGCATCAGTCAACAGCCTTATTGTTAAAATTCCCCTCAATTCCTTCTCATGACACTATTATTATCATCAATTTTCCATACACTAACATATTAATATTTTTTTATTACCTAACATATTTTTTTATGATGGTATCAACTCAAAGATAATTAAAATCCCATTGTTGTATTTAATTCTGACCAGACTTTCATGAACAGACTCATAATTTTGTATTAAATAATAATTCCAGCAAATAAGATAAATGTTACAGGCTATAGAAGTAACATTGTGTGTGCAATATTAAATAACTCAGTACCAAATTGATGCCATTATAATCAAATAGTCAGTTGTGAATCTTTCAACAAATAGGTCTTCTTTTTTTCTATTTTTTTTAAAGATGGGGTCAGTATTAAAAGAAATAAAAAAGATGCTTAACATATGGACTTTATCCTCAGCAAATTTAACAATCTAGCTGGTTGATGTATCAAATAAACTAACAAAATACAAACACTTACCAGAGAGACCAAAAATGGTCAAGAGAAGAAATTATATCTACTTCAATGTTTCAAGTGTCAATGATTCAGAGAATTAAACATTAGTGTAAGCAGAAATGTCAACAGCAAAAAACTGATTTGGTGGGTGAGGAGGAGAGGATGAGTTTGATGTTGAATATGTTAAACTTCAAGTGTAAATGATACATCAAGTTGAAGATACCCAGTTGAAAAACTATTAATGTTTTCATGAATCAAAGAGTGGCAATGTTTGAATTGTGTTTTGAAGCAATAGTTATCAATATTTTTTATTTCAGGACTCCTTTGCACACTTAAATATTAAAATCTCCAAAGAGAAACTTTCTTTTTTTATTGTTAAATTTATTAGGATGACATGTGTTGGTAACAATTACATAGTTTCTAGGTGTATAATTCTACATTACATTGTCTGTGTGTTGCATTATATGCTCACCACCTAGAATCAGCTCTCCTTCCATCACCGTATATTTAATGCCCCCTCACTACACCCCCTTGCCCCTTCCCCCACTCTCCCATCCACCTTCCCCTTTACCCTCAGGTAACCACTAAACTACTTTCTTTATATGAATTATATCTATCAATATTTACAGTGTTTTAAATTAAAATTGATAAATTTTAGATATGAATATTAAAAAATTTAGATGTAAGTATTAAAAATAATTTTAAAGTCCTATATAGCAACATAATATATTTTGTGGAAAAATAACCACATTAAAGAAAACTAGTGAGTAGACTGTCATTGTTTTAAAGGTTTACTTTTATTGTTTTTGACGAGAGAGAGAGAGAGAGAGAGAGAGAGAGAGAGAGAGAGAGAGAGAGAGAGATACAGGGACAGAGAGAAGGGGGAGAGCCCAGAACAGTCTCCATAGTTGCACATCATTGGTTTTCCGACATAGTTTCATTCCACAGGTGGATGTGGGGCTGCACAGGGCAGGAACTGGGCCGGGGTCTCACCCCAGTGAGAACTGAGCTGGGGGCACTCCCCAGTTCAGCATATGGGTCCACACGGGCTGGGACTGGGATTCGAACCTCGTTCCCAGTGGCTGCAAAGTGAGCGCTCAACCCACTAAGCCATCCTGGCTTCCCCAGCATTGTTTTTAATTTTTGAAAATATATTTAATGTATAGTTTTATAGAAGATAGTTCTATTCTCATATCTGCTTCTGCATCTAATCCTCTGTGTTATCATACATCATATAGATTCTGGGCAAGTCCACTGTGAACACATGAGAAAATGAGATTTTAAAAAATATAAATAATGTCTAAATATTCTGAAAAAGAAAACAATTGTTTGATATTGGTCAGAGACATGCTTTTTATGACTTGAGTTTTTGAAATATGTTGGTACTTGTTTTATTGCTCAAAGTATGGCCTATTTTTATAAAATTTCCACATACATTTTAAAAGCATTTGTATTCTATTGTATTTATGTGAAATTTTTTATAAATGTCATTTAGGTCAAGATGGTTGATAGTATTGCTCAGATTTTCCATATCATTCTTAATTTTCTGTATCATGATTCTATTAGTGAATTCTATCAATTGTGAGAGGGTAATTTTACTTTTATTTTATTTTTTTACTGTTAGCATGTTGTTTCTTTTTTCCATTTTTTAAATTTGAACATATTTTTTTCTTATTTTTAAAGTGTATTTTTTGTTGGCAATATAGATTTGGGAGTAATTTTATTTTCAATCTGACGATTTGTTTTTTAGAGTAATTAGATCACATACCTTATACACCATTAGGTTTGACTGACATTGTTAGGTGAAAATCTATCATTTGTGATTTTCTATTTTTTTCATCTGTTCTTTGTCCCCTTTGATTTCATCTTCTGTTTTTTTATAGATTAATTGAATATTCTTGATTCCATGTCATCTCCTTTGTTTATTAGTTGTAATTTTTTTTTATTGTTAGTGTTTGTTTTAAGGTTTACAATATACAGTTTTAACATTTCATATTTTACCTTTAAATGACATTACACCAGTTAATAAATATATATTATTAAAAAGTTATAATACTTCCATTTCTTTTCTCCTAAACTTTATGCTGTCATTATATATTCTAGTTTTATATATGTTGTAAACCACTCACTACATTATTATTTTTGTTTAAGCAATTTTATTTTAAAGAGATTTACAAAATATTTTTAAAAATACTTTATATTTTTTATTTTGTTCAGTTATTGCTTTCAGTGCTTCTCATTCTTTTGTGTAGATACAGATTTCCACCCAGTATCACTTTCCTTTTATCTAAAGACTGCCCTTCATAATTCTTATACTATGGGTCTGCTGATGATGAAAACCTTTAGTTTGTACATTTGAAAAAGTTATTATTCTTCCATTTTTAAAAGGTCTTTTCATTGGTTATAGTAATCTAGATTAATAGCTTATTTCTTCCAGTAATTTAAAAATATTTCTCTCCTGTTTTCTTTTTTTAAGGATTTATTGTATTGTTTCAGAGAAGGTGAGAGACACAGAGCGAGAGAGAAGGCGAGAAAGAGGGGGAAAGAGGAAGTGCCCAGGCAGTCTCCGTAGTTGTACATCATTAGTTGTGACATAGTTTCATTCCACACAGGTGGGTGTGGGTCTACACGGGATGGGAACCTAACCAGGAGCCTCTTACCTGGGAGGCAAAAACCTTCTGTGCTGTTCCATTCTGGCTGATACCAGCTGTGCTGCAGTTCAGCATATGGAGTTTGCACAGGCTGAGGCTGGGAATGGAACCCCAGACCTAGTGATTGCGAGGCAAACGCTCAACCACTGAGCTATCCTGGCATCCCCTTGTTTTTGTTTTCTTGCTTGTGTTGTTTTCAATGAGAAATATGCTACCTTATCTTTGTTCTTTTATACATGATATTTATCCCTGAGGAATGTTCTGTTTTGTAACTCTATCACAATTTGTTGACCTATTTACCTCTTGATGGATATTTGAGTTATTTCTAGTTTTAGCCCTTATACTTAAATTTTTTATCAATATGCATGTATGTGTATGTGTGTATGTACACACACACACACATATATGTGTGTGTATATATGTCATTGTATAAACATATATGTTTATATATTCAGGGCAAATATTCAGTAGTAGAGTTGCTGGGTAATAGGGTAGATTTATGTTTTACTTTATGAGAAAATTCCGAACAGTCCTCAAAAGAGTTGTATCATTTTATACTCAGGCCATTAAAGAAAAATTCAGTTGCCCCATAAATTTGCCAACATTTATATTATTTTTAAAAACAAAAAACATAGTGCAGGGTATAAAATGATGTTTCACTGTAATTTTAAGTTGTGTTTTTCTAAAGATCAGTGATGTGACCACCTTTTCATACTTATTGAATGTTTTATATATTCTTTTGGAAATAAATGCTAAAGTCCTTTGACAATGTTTAATAGATTATCTTTTTACTATTGACTCATTTTAAAAATATTTTCTGGATATAAGTTTTCTTTTTTCTAATATGTGTTCTACAAATATATTTTCTTATCTGTAGATTGATTATTAATGGCACTTTTCACCCTACCTTTACTGAAGGATAATTTAAAAAACTGTAAGATATTTAAGTATATACAACACAATGATTTGATATTCATAAACATTGTAAAATGATTTACCATACAACAATACCTTGTGTTGTTAAATTTCTTTGTTTTAATAAATTAAAATCTATCAATCTTTTATTTATAGTTTATCCCACTTATATAGTGTTTAAGAAATCTTTCCTTAGAGAGTAATGTCAGAAATATGAGGTCCCAGCTTGTAGTCCCCCACAGCAACACTAATTTTGCAGTCATTCACAGACAAAGGGCCTTATGAGAGCTTTAGAATCATGTAGGAGATGGCAAAACTCTATGATAAAGCCCAAGACCAAAGATGGCCATTTTGAGAAGTTAGGCTTGTGCCCAGGTTGCAGGTTTGCATATCATGGTCCTAGCTATAAACCTCAAAACAACTCTGTCCTGCTACGGACTCAGCTACAGCACTATGTGGTCCCAGAACCATCTGCCAAGTGAGAAGGGAGGAGCCATAACTGCCTGTGTCTCAGTTAATGATCCTGCAGACCTCAATCCTGGTTGTGGACTCTGAAGTGGCCCATGAACTGGCTCCAGCCCTACTCAGCATCATCCTGATACCAAAGCCAGACAAAAATCTTACAAGAAAATAAAGCTATGGGCCGGTATCTCTGATGAATACAGATGCATTCTCATCAAAATATTAGCAAACCAAATTCAATAGCACATTACAAGGATCATACCGTGACTAAGTGGGATTTATCCCTAGGATGCAAAGATGTTTCAACATACACAAATCAATAAATGTGATGCACCACATTTAACAGAATGAAGGATAAAAATCATATAATCATCTTAACAGGTATAGGAAATTTTGTTAAAACAAAATTCAGCCCCCTTTTGTGATAAAACTCAACAAATTTGGTATACCAGGAAATATTTTAACACAATAAAAATCAATATATGACAATTCCACTACTAACATCATAATAGTAAAAGGCTAAATAAAAGCTTTTCCTCGAAGATCAGTGGCACTCTCACCACTTACATAAACATAGTAGTGGAAATTTTAGCTAGAGCAATTCATCAAGAAAAAGAAATAAATGGTCCACAAATCATAAATAAAGAAGTAAAAATGTCACTATTTGCAGATCAAATGATCTTTTGCATAGAAAACTAAGGGTTCCACTAAGAATCCATTAGAACTAATAAATGAGTAAAGTAACATTGTAGGATATAATACCAACATACAAAAGTTACTTACATTTCTATATACTAATGATAAGCTACTTAAAAACAAAGTTAAAAAAACTTTTAATTACAATCATATCAAAAAGAATAAAATATTTAGAAATAAATTGAAATAAGGTGAAAGATCTCTATACTCAAACTTATAAGACAGTGCTGAAGAAACAAATAGATGAAAGATGAAGACATAAATAGATGGAAAGCTAACCCTTGTTCATGGATTGTAGAAATTAATATTATTAAAACATCCACACTACACAAAGCTATCTACAGATTCAATGTAATTCCTATAAAAATTTCAATGACATTTTTCACAGAAGTGGAAAAACAATCCTAAAATTTATGTAGAACCACAATAGACCCCCAAAACCAATACAATCTTGAGAAAGAAGAACAAGCTGAAGGTATTACACTTCCTCATTTCAAACTACATATATTACAAAGCCCTAGTTCAAACAATACAGTAATGGCATAAAAACAGACACATAGACCAATGGAACAAACTGGATAGCACTGAAGTAAACCCACAAACGTACAGTCAACTAATCTTTGACAATGGCACCAAAAATATACAACAGGGAAAGGATAGTCCTTTTAAAAATAGTGTTGGGAAAACTGTACATCTATGTGCAAAAAATAAAGTTAGACCAGTATCTTACACTATACCTAAAAATAACTTGAAATGGAGTGAACATACAAATGGACAATAGTTATATGAAAAGTTGCTCAACATCCCTAATCATCAGGGAAATACAAATCAATTTACAATAAGATGTTACCAAATACTTGTTAGGATGTCCATTATCAAAAGACAAGACATAAGAAATGTTGGCAAATATATATATTTTTAAAAGGAATCCTTATACATTGTTGGTGATCATATAAATTACAAACTCTATAAAAATAATATTAAGGTAAATATAATATGAAAAACAGCATAGAAGTTCCCCAAGAAGACAAATAATAGAACTGCTGTATGATTCAGCAGTTCCACTTATGGGTATATATATATCTAGGGGAAACAAAATCACTATTGCAAAGAGATATCTGTAGTCTCATGTTCATTGCAGCGTTATTGACAATAGCTAAAACATGGAAACAACTTAAGTGTCTGTTAGTGGATGAATGGATAAAGAAAATATGATATATATATATACAATTGAATATTTTTTTCAGCTATGTAAAAGAGGAAATCCTGGCATTTGTAATCACATGAATTGGATCTGAGGATATTATGTTAAGTAAAATAAGTTAGATTTAGAAAAACAAGTACTGTATGCTCTCACTTATTTTTGGAATCTAAAAAAATTAGTCATTGAATCAGAGAGTAGAATGGTAGTTGCCGGGAATTGTGGGGTCAGAATACGGGAACTGAGGAGATGTTCAAAGGGTACAAAGTTACAAGATGAATAAGTTCTGAGAATTTGATGTACAGCATTGTGACTAGTTAATAATATTGCATTATACATTTGAAGTATGCTAAGAGGATAAATCCTGAGTGTTCTTGTCACACAAATAAAGTTATGTGAACTGATAAATGTGTTAATTAGCTTGTTGTAGTAATTATTTCATAATGTATATGTATATCAAATCGTCACATTGTACACGTTAATTTATACCATTTTTTGTTTGTCAATTATACCTCAATAAAGCTGGAGAAAAAAGATATATAAAAATCTTTGAGTTTAAAACACAAACCTTAAGTTGTACTACAAGCAGCTGGGACATCAGTGTGACAAGTTGTGTGTTTTATGCATTTTCACAAAAATATTGAATTATGTCATGCATTTTATATATTTCTAAAAATATGACATGAGTGAAGATAACACAAAGTTCTTATTTTATGTACCCATAAAAAAACTTTGACAACAAAATGGGTAGTGCATAATATTTTTTTCAAAGAATATTTAAAATTAGTTGTACAAGACAACTTGAAATGTTCTAAAATCTTATAAATCTTAGATAAAAGAAACTGCATGACACTGCCCAAATGTAACTGCAATCCTACAAATGTACGTGTATGTGATATTACCAGTAACAAATTGTAAAATTTTCTTTTAGAGAAAGAAGATTTTGTAAAAGGTCAATAAGTGAATTTTAAAAAATCTATCATGTTAGAGAAAAGATTGAATTATCTTTGAAGTTTCTCTATAGAAAATATTGCATAATTGTCACTTGAGAAAGCAGAGTGTTGGCAGCTAGGACATATTTGAGGAAAAGTATTATAGATGACAAGCAGATAATTAATAATGGGTCAATTTAATGTTATTTTCTTAGATTTTATAATGCTTGTTATATTTTTGGCATTTAAATATTTATCTTATTTTGATTTCTATTTTTATGCTAAATGAATATACCTATTCATACTTAAAAAAAAAGGAAATCTTTGTCTACCTAATTCATGAGGATATTCTTCTACAATTTCTAGAAGTTTTATGATTCTAGCTTTTCATTAGATCTATGATTCATCTCAAAATAATCTTTGCATGTCGAGTGAAAGGAGTTGAAGTTCATGTTGTTTGGCATAGAAATCTCCAATTATTCAAGAACCATTGTTAAAACAAAGCTCTCCTTTTCTAATTGAAGTAAATTTATGTTTTGGCAAAATTCAACTTACCATATAGCTGTGTGAATTTTACACATATCTCCACTGTCATAATTACTGCAGCTCTATTAAATGTTTTCATATCTATACTTTTAAATCTTCCAAAGTTTTAATTCTTTATATGATCATTTGTGTTGCTGTATGAATTTCAGGGTTTGCTTCTCAAGTGATACAAAAATTCATGCTAAAATTTTGATTAGGATTGCATTGAATTTGTGAGCCAATTTGAAGAAAATTGTCATCTTAAAAATATCAAGTCTTCCAATACAGTCATGATTGCTTAATGACATGGATGCATGCTAAGAAATGTGTCATTAGGCAATTCTGTCATTGTGCGAACATCACAGAGTGCACTTACACAAACCTAGATGGTATTGGCTACTGCACACATAGGCTATATGGCACAGCCTACTGCTCCTAGGCTACAAACTTGTACCGCATGGTACTGTACTGAATTTTGTAGGCAACTGTAACACAATGACATTTGTGCATCTAAATATATCTAAAAATAAAAAAGGTACAGTAAAAAAATGATTTAAATGGTAATAAAAAAATGGTACATCTGTATAATGCAATTACCATGAATGGAACTTGAAGGACTGGAAGTTTCTTTGGGTGAGTCAGTGGTGAGGGAACACAAAGACCTAGGATATCACACTAATGGAAAGTTTATAAACCCTGTACACACAAGCCACACTACATTTACAAAAAATATATATAATTTTTTTCTTCAATAATAGATTAATCTTAGCTTACTATAACTTTTTTACTTCATAAAATTTTTTAAAATTTTAAACATTTCTGATTCTTTTGTAATAAGACAGCTTAAGACACAAATGTTGAAGAGCTGTACAAATCTGTTTTTTCTCTATATAATTTCAAGCATTTTTTCTGTTTTTATAATTATTATTATTTTATCTTTTTTAAAGTTTAAAAAATAAAGTAAAGATACACACATGCATTTGCTGAGACCTATACAGGGCCAGGATCGTCGATGTCATTGTTGTTCATCCCCCGAACATTTTGTCCCACTGGAAGGTCTTCAGGGACAATAACATGCATGGAGCTGTCATCTCCTATGGTAACAATGCCTTCTTCTGGAACATCTCCTGAAGAATCTGCCTGAGACTCTTCTTGAGGAGGTGTCTCTCTTTGCAGAAATATACCCGTGGTGGTTTGCTTGATTTATTACATTTTTTTTCCCATCATAGGTTTGCTTATAAGTAGATAATGCATCATGAACATTTTTCTCTATTAATGAAAACCTTTCAGTGTTAGGGTCCATATATTCAAATGTTTTAAGAATCATATTGAAGTCTGCAAAAGATTCTGCTGAACTCTTTACTGTAACTCTTCTTACAACTCCTCATTCTTGTTCCTACAACTCCTCATTTGTTAATACCTCAGAAAACACCTTTAGGAGCTCCTCAATGTCACTGTCATTCACACCCAGGTTAAAGTTGTTTGCCATCTCAACTACAGCCTTGTTGATTTTTGCAGTCCCCTTATACCTGAAAATCCTTTGAAGGATTTTCACAGATGAACCTCTTGAGTGTCTTCTTCCACTCTTTGGTGACATAGACTCCTTGGTGACATAATACTAAGCCCCCCAAAGGTTCTTGATGCAGTCATAGATGTAATCCTTCCAAAATTGCATCAGTGTCTTCTTAATGTCTTCCTCAGTTGGAGCACTAATAGCCTGGGCAAAGGTCCTTCTTAGGCAATAAGCTTTAAAAGATGCTCCATCGCATTGATTCATTGGTTAATCAGAATTGGTATTTGGAAGGAGAAACATCACTCTGATACTGGAAGATCACCAATAAAAGGAAGATGCCTAGGAGCATTATCAACAATTAGCAAAATCCTGAAGGGTACATTATTCTCCAAAAAGTACTTCTGATTTTCCTGGCACAGAAATTCGGGAGGGCACCTTAAAATAGGTTATCCATGACCTCTAGCTGCTCCTGTAGTACACTGGCAGTGTGTGCTTACTGATATACTTAAAGATTTATTTTTATTATTTTTGACAGTGTGAAAGAGAGAGATACAGAGATAGAGACAGAGAAGGGGAAGGGCCCAGAACAGTCTCCATAGTTGGACATGATTGGTTTTTCCACATAGTTTCATTCCACGGGTGGGCACAGGGCTATGCAGGGCAGGAACTGGCCGGGGTCTCACCCTGGTGAGAACTGAACTAGGGGCACTCCCCAGTTCAGCATATGGGTCCGCACGGGCCAGGACTGGGATTCAATCCATGGTCCCCAGGGCTGCAAAGTGAGCGGTTAACCCACTGAGCCATCCCAACTTCCCCATTACTGACATACGTACTTAAAGGTCCTGGGTTCTCACAATGCCAGACCTCAAAGGGTTTTAATTTGTAACCTGTAAAATTGCCCCTAAGCAAGAGTGTTATCCTGTCCTTAAAAACCTTGAAACCTGGCATTGACTTGGTCTCCTTAGGGTTCAAAGTCCTTTCAGGTATTTATTTCCAAAGCAGAAAGGTTTCCTCTGTATTGAATATTTGCTCTGGCAAGTAATTTTTTTCCACAGTCAGCTTATTCAGTTTCCAAATATTTTTTCAGATGGCCTCACATCAGCACTCTGAGACTCACCATTCACTTGCACATTATGTAATGAATAACGATTCTTGACTCATTTAAACCACTCCTACCTAGAAGAAAATTTAACATTGTAGTTGGGCCCAGCCTTTTCTTTCAACATTGCAAACACACTTTTTGTTTTCAATGTGATCCTCATGATGTTGTGTGAGATGAACTTCTGTGTGTAGTCTTAAGCCAGGTCATTAGAAATTTCTCATATTGGATACAGGCCCTTCTCATATTTTTGTTTGTCTAGATGCCTCCCGTAAAGCAGAATTTAACAGCTTGCCTTTTTTCTGATTATTCAAATGGTGCAATGGGACATGGCTGACTGGCAAATAATAACCATCACTAATTTTCCAATTTTGTAGAACTTAAATTGCTTTTAATTCTGTTTCCAGTTCAATCACTAAACATTGCCTTTTACTGGCAACATTATCAGTGGATTTTGTTTACTTAGGGGCCATGATGATCAAAACACAAGATTAAATCAGGCAAAAAAGAAAATGATGCAATCAAGAAACATGGGAAAAACAAGACACGTGAGGCTGCTGCTGGCATAACATATCACACTGTTTTAAAACAAACTTTTTTTAATGAGTGGAAAGAGTACACTCTAAAATAGCAATAAAAAGTATGCTATAGTAAATATGTAAGTCAGTAATATAGTCATTTATTATCAAGTACTATGTACTATACAAAATTATATGTCCTATATTTTATACAACTGGAAGTACAGTAGGCTTGTTTACACCAGCATTACCACAAACACATGAATAATGCATTGTGCTACTAGACTATAATGGCTATGATGTTACTACACAATAGGACTTTTTCAGCTCCATTACACCAAATGGAACCATTATTGTATATGTGGTCCAATGTCCAACAAAATGTTACTATGTGGCTCATGACTGTACTTGAAAGAAAAATCTCTTCTTTTGTTGAGGTTTTCTTTAATTACTTTCTACCATGTTATTTAGGTTATAATTCTTGCACAACTTATATAGATTTATGCTTAGGTATGTGATAACATTTTTGGATGCTATTATAAATGGCATTTTAAAAGGAGGTGTAAGTGTCAAGAAGTTATTTATAATTTATAAATATAAATTTTACTTTTTGATATTGACTTTATATCTGGGAATATAGATAATCTGGCTTATTCCACTTGTATTTTATTTTTGAGTGAGAAATTCCACTAGTACTTCTACATATACACCTATGTTTTCTGTGAATAACAATATTTTTACTTTTAACTTTCTAGTAATTTCTTTTTTCTTTATTGCCTCATTACATTGACTTTTGTTTCTAATTCACTGTTCAATAGAAATGGTATGAAAAAATATCTTTCTTTTATTCTTAATTTTAGGAGGAAAAACTTAGTCTTTCAGCATTAAATATGATGTTAGAAAGTTTTTTGTTTGTTTGTTTTTGTAAATATACTTCATCAGATTGAGGAGTTTCCCTTTTGTTTCTAATTTATTGTTTATCTTTTCTTTTTTCTTGCGTGAATGTTGAATTTTGTCAAATGATTTTTCAGCTTTTTTTTGAGAAGAGTATATGCTTTCTCCCATTATGGTTTTAATGGGATGAATTACACTGATCAATTTTTGATGATTAAACCAACCGTTTATTATAGGATAAGACCTTGTTTGTTGAATACTAATATTGTTATTATTCTATTCATAGTAAATCTTTATATCCAGGAATATTTATATTTTCTTTTTAATACTGGTTTTCATAAACTATAATATGGCTTGGTATAACCTTCTTCATGTTTCTTGTGGTTAAGGTTTAAGATTTTTGGATTTGTGGTTTATAATATCTAGTTTTTATTAAATATGGAGATTTTTCAGCCATTATTTCTTTAAAATTTTTGTTCTGTCTTCTGTTTGGTGATTTCAGTATTAGACTACTTGAAATTATCCCATAGTTAACAGATGCTTCATTATTTTTTTCAGACTTTTTACTCCATGTATTGTGGATGGTTTTTATTGTTATTTCTTCAAGTTCACTAATCTTTTTTGCCTTTAGTTTATATTTTATTTTAAATCCCATCCAGCACAGTTTTTATCTCAGGCATTATATTCTTTATATTAATTTGTGTGTACTTCAGTCACCTTCAAAGTACTTTCTATATGATGCAATACACCTATTGAGACACTTTCCACTGCTCAAATCAGTGTTTGAATTCATCCATTTTTATGCCTTTTTAGTGCTTCTGCTGTTTTTTTGTTTTACCTCTTCCACATTGAGTGCTTTTTTCATCCCAGGAAACAAAAATGTCACTTGGGTTGAGGTCAGGTGTATAAGGTAGAGTGGGGCATGAGGATCATGCAGGTGTTGGTCAAAAATGCTGAACACTCAGCACAGTATGTGCAGATGCGTTGTCATACTGCCTGTTGTTTGTATAAGTCACCCATTATAAAATGGGCAAATGTGTTGAAATATCCTCAAAACAAAATTTGTTAAAGCCAAACAGTCTTTCACAACCACACCACCTGCTACACTGATACAGATGGATGTCTAGAACACTAACCTATTGGGGGCAGCCTGTACTACAAGACCCACTACCAGAAGATAATTCCAGGGGTTTTTTTTTGTTTGTTTTTTGTTTTCCCTCTTGTATGTATGTGTAGGTCTGACAATTAAGTTTGTAAACTCATCCTAGACAAGGTGCAACATACCTCATCACTCAATATCTCTACAGTCACCTTCGAAGTATTCCCCTTGGGAAGTCATGCACTAATGCCAGTACCTAGTCCACCCTTCAAAGCTATTTTGGAACTAATTTTCTGGAATGGCTGTCAGAGCCATCGTCGTATTATCCTTGATGCTCTGAATGTCAACAGAATGTCTTCCTTTCAATATTTTCTCTTTTTTCTGGTAAAGAAAAAAACCATTGGTGGCCAGATCAAGTGAGTAGGGAGGGTGTTCCAATAGTTATTTGTTTATAGGCTAAAAAGTCTCTCCCAGACAGTGCTATGTGGGCTGGTGTGGTGTCATGATGCAAGAGCCATGAGTTGTTGGCAAAAAGTTCAGGTCATTTTTGTCTCACATTTTCCCATAGCCTTTTCAGCACTTACAAATGGTAAATTTGGCTGACTGTCCAGTTGGTACAAATTCGTAACAAATAATACCTCTGATATCCAAAATGGCTAGAAGCATCATTTGGACTCTTGATTTAACTAATGGAATTGTTTAGGTTGTGGAGAATTGCTTGACTTCCATTGTGGACTTTGATGCTTTGTTTCAGGTTTGTATTGGCATACCAATGTTTCATCACCAATGACAAGATGGCCAAAAACATTGTCTTACCTCTCCAGAAAACATTGGAAAAATGTTTTCAAGACCTCTCTAAAAGGTCTTGGCAAACTTTCAACTCTCCTTTGCTTTTATTAATAGGTGAGCTCCTTCGGGGCCATTTTTGCACACACCTTTCTTATGCCAAGATTTTTCAGTTAAGATTTTCCTAACCGACGCTCTATCAAAGTTTATTTGGTCTGCTTTTTTTCTCACAGTCAGTCAAAGATTTTGACACACAATTTGATGAATTTTTGCAATGTTTTTGTCAGTTTTGCTTGTTAACAAATGCCCTGGCTTCTCTTCATCAGTGATGATTTCTCTTCCCTCAGAAAAATGTTTAATCCATTTGTACATTACCATTGTTTTTCATGGCATCATCCCCATTAACTTGGACTAACATGTCCCTGATTTTACCTCTACTCTTGTCACATTTAGCAAGAAATTTAATATTTTTCCATTGCTCTAATTCAAGCACTGACATTCTCACAACAGCTCATGAAAACACAGCAACAAAAATGAATGCCACTCAGCAAGACACTGCCACTTGTCAACATGAACACAGCTGTGAGACACTGATATATCAAGGTTATGAAACCTTACCATGTTGTTTGTACAGTGTTGCCAACATAAGCATATAGTGGCAAGTTTGCAAACTTAATTGTCAGACCTTATATGTATATGTGTGTATGTATATATATATATATATGTGTGTGTGTGTGTGTATTGTTTTATTTCTATGTAACATCTCTACCTGCTTATGCTCAATCTATTCTACCTTTTTGAAAATAGGAAAATAGTTACTAAACCATTTTATTTTAATATCCTTGTCTATAAATTTTGTCATCAGGATCCTTTTATGGTCTGTTTCTGTTTCTTGATTATTCTTTTCATGGTGGGTTGTATTTTCCTGCTTGGCAGATATTGTATATTTTAGATTACTTGATATTTTTGTATTCTCATAAATATTGTTCAGTTTTGTTTTGTTTCTTCCCTAGGACATAGTTAAATTATTAGGATACGGTTTGATCCTTGCTTCTAAACTTGGTTAGATGGGACCAAAAGACCCTTTGTTTAGAATTCATTTTGTCCCACTACTGAATAAATGCCATTTTTAGTATTTAATGTCTCATTAATTCTGAGGCTTTTTAGTGTCTGTTGGGAACATAAACTATTTCTGGCTTGTATTAGTGACAAAGATTGTTCTGCCTATTGCTTGCTTTTGTTTTTCCCCCCAGGCCTTGGATAATTTTCTCACAACACACATGCTCATTAGTACTCAGCTAAAGACTCTAGGCTCAGGGGAATCCTTTGTGGATATCTAGAGCTCACTCTCTGTGCAGCTCTCTTCTCTAACTGCCTTGGCTTGCCTTTTCTTGTTTTTCACTTTCATCATCTTTTTCTATTATTCAATTTATTATTGTGACATTGGTCAGTAAAGTTACATAGGTTCCAAGTGTACAATTCTATAATAAATCATCTACATATTGCATCATGAACTTACCATCCAGAATTAAGTTTTTGTTTTTTTTCCCATAAACTTATACTTGGATCCCCATACTCCTTCCCCCTGCCCCTCTGGTGGCCACTAAACTATTGTCTGTGCCCATGAGCTTTTTTTTTCTTTTCTGTTTTGATTGTTCATTTATTCTGTTCTTTAGATTCCACATATAAGTGAGATCATATGGTATTTGTCTTTCTCAGTCTGACTTATTTAGCTTAGCATATCTTTGAGTTCCATCCATGTTGTTGCAAAAAGTACTATTTTAATCTTATGGCCATGTAATACTTCATTGTGTAAATGTACTGCAGCTTCTTTATCCAATTATTTATTGATAGGTACTTAGGCTGTTACCATATCTTGAGTATTGTGAATAATGCTTCAATGAACATAGGGGTGCATACAATTTTT